>VWZE01018578.1:64703-160020 GCA_013396675.1 Eubucco bourcierii
AGCAGCTCTCCTATGAGGACAGGCTGAGAGAGTTGGGGCTCTTCAGCCTGGAGAAGAGAAGGCTTCGAGGGGACCTGATAGTAGCCTTCCAGTATCTGAAGGGGGCCTACAGGAAGGCTGGGGAAGGATTATTTACAAGGTCCTGCAATGACAGGACAAGGGGCAATGGGCTTAAACTGGCAGAGGGGAGATTTAGACTAGATGTTAGGAGGAAGTTCTTTACAGTAAGGGTGGTGAGGCACTGGAACAGGTTGCCCAGGGAGGTTGTGGATGCTCCCTCCCTGGATGTGTTCAAGGCCAGATTGGATGAGGCCTTGAGTAACCTGTACTAGTGGGAGGTGTCCCTGCCTATGGCAGGGGGTTGGAACTAGATGATCCTTGAGGTCCCTTCCAACCTTACCATTCTATGATTCTATGATTCTATGATTCTATGTCAGGTGATATTAAGAGGTTTGCTTCCTTCAGGCCTCTCTGCTCCAGGGGCACTGCAGTAACCTCCCTCTGGTACCTTGCTTCCAGTTTTGACTTCCCTCAGAAGGGAAGTGCTCCTGACTAGATAAAATATGTCAGCTGTAATTCTTAAATCAACTGAATTGTCACAAGAACTCCAGTAGACAACAGAGAAAACATGAGATGATGCTGACCAGGCATAGGCCTAGGCAGGATACGCTTTTCAAGCTGCACCAAGAATTTCTCCAGGTGGACTTATTTTGGAAGGACAGCATAATACTCTGGACAACATTAACACTTCAGAAGCATCTGGGTTTTTTGTGTATATCTGAAAGGTTCCAGTTTCGCATTAGAAATAAAATAGGGCTATTTGCCAGTGACTTTTGCTGGTGTTATTACTGACCAGGACTGATTATGCTGCAGTCAGGCACAGTGCAAAATTCTTGACATAGCCTTGTCATTCTCTGTCTCTTAGAAACTTATCCCTCTGTTGCTATAGTCCTATACTGTGAATTAGACCTGACTATCGGTCAACTCGTTGACCAAGTAAATATCCCTAGGACTCTTAAGCTGAGACCATCATTGTAACTCTATTTTCCCACATTTTCCCCCTCAATCTGTCAATAGCTACTGTAATGCCTCTGGTTTAGTTAGAGCTGGCTGAGTCATGCCTGTCACTTGTTATTTACTTGTTCCAAAACCATGTGTTCTTATTTGAACTGGGAGCAGCAGGAAAATTCAACTAACAGTGGCAGAGAGAAACATTGAAACTTTCAATATACTCAACAAAATTTTCCCTGAAATGACTGATTGAACTTGTTAACCACATCACTCAACCCAAAATTACATTTTTGCCAGGTAATTTACTTTTTCACAATATTTGCTGGCCATTTAAGGAGGGGGTAGGGATGAAGGACATACATTTGACAGCTTACTTAGAGCTTGGCTGTACTTGTCTGCCTTTCCCTAGTGGTGGAAAACCTTTTTTACCTGCAGTTGTGAGTATTTGAATTGGCATTTTCTGGGAGTGACTCAGTACAGAAGCTCAAGCTTCCTCCTCCAGGGTATGCAAGAGGTGGTAATTGATTCTCACTTTGTTTTTATGAAATCTCCTAGACTGTAGTCAGATTTGGTTACTGTCAGAGCATTGTCAGGCACATACTACTGAGAAATGCTTATTGACAAAGGAAGTAATAATTCGATCATTTCACCTCACTCATAACATCTGGATAATTCTTTCCAGTTCGTATAGATACATTTACACTCTTATATGTTAGATGTTTTCAGATGGTGTTGTAAACAAAACAAATTGCAGGAGAATCTGATGCAATCTGATGGAACAGTACAGCACATGAGTGATAGTGTGGTTGTAGAAGAGGAAGAAGCTCATAAGAAGTTCTGTGTCCTAAATGCTTTATGCAAATTTTATAAAATTCAGTGCTGTAAATGGGACAGGAAAAATGAATACAGCTTGGACCTCCACAATTAAGCTAAACACCACACTAGAAGAATAGTCACAGGATCACAGGATGTTAGGAGTTGGAAGGGACCCAAAGAGATCATCAAGTTCAACCCCCCTGCCAGAGAAGGACCATCATAATCTAGCTCAGGTCACAGAGGAACACATCCAGACAGGCCTTGAAAATCTCCAGAGAAGGAGACTCCATAGCCTCTCTGGGGAGCCTGTCCCAGTGGTCTGTCACTCTTACAATAAAGAAGTTCCATGTTGTGTTGAGGTGGAAACTCCTGTGCTGCAACTTACATTCATTGCTCCTTGTCCTATCACAGGGAACAAGTGAGCAGAGCCTGTCCCCTCCTTCCTGACACCCAGCACTCAGATATTTATGAACATTTATCAAATCCCCTCTCAGTCTTCTCTTTTCCAGACTAAAAAGCCCTAGGTGCTTCAGCCTCTCCTCATCAGGCAGAGTCCCAGTCCCCTAATCATCCTCGTAGCCCTCCGCTGGACTCTCTCCAGCAGATCCCTGTCCCTCTTAAACTGGGGGGCCCAAAACTGAATGCAGTACTCAAGATGAGGTCTCACCAGGGCAGAGTAGAGGGGGTCAAGAACCTCCCTTGATCTGCTGGACACACTCTTCCTAATACACCCCAGGATTCCATTGGCCCTCTGGACCACCAGGGCACATTGCTGTCCCATGGATAACTTCTTACCCACCAGCACTCCCAGGTCCCTCTCCACAGGGCTGCTCTCCAGCAGACCACCTCTCACCCTGTACTAGTGCAGTTTATTATTCCTCCCCAGGTGCAGGACTCTGCACTCATCCTTGTTGAACCTCATTTGGTTCCTCTTTGGCCAGCTCTCCAGTCTAAGTCTCGCTGGATGGCCACACAGCCTTCAGCTTATCAGCCAAACCTCCCAATTTGGTGTCATCTTAGCACAGGATTTTTGCTTCTTTTTAAATACTGATCGTGCTGCAGAACAGTGTAGCTGTTGAATTTCTTGACTTTCTCCTGTATTTTATTTTAAACTTATTTTTACTTGTTTTCAGTGTGATCATGCCTATGCTTTGTCTAGGTACAAAAAAATATTACTTTCTCCTGTGTGGTACTTTTTTTTTTGGGGTGGAGTAGCTTTATGAAAAATCATTTGCCATCTGCAGAGCCATCTCCTAGACTGGTTGTTCTCATGCTTTACGAACTGACAAAAGCAGTGCATCTTCTGGACACTAACCCAGGTTTTATGGGGCAAGAACATGTGATAGGCACAGCCTGTGAATCAGTCCTGCAAATACTTCACAACAATGGAAGCATAGAGTTAGGGGAAAGTGTGTGTGTGTGTAAATAATTTGAATGTAATGGAAAGGGAGCCAGATGGAAAGAACTCTGGTATTAGACGGCTGGGCTGTAAAGACAGACATGGAGCTGTTGATGTATTTCTGTTTGGGTAGTCTCACAAATTCATTGCTCTGGACAAAGAACTTCAGAGTTTCTCCTGCTGCCAACTTACGATGAGAAAGGTTTTGTAGTGCCTGAGAGGATGTTACCTAATGCTGCTTCTGCACTTGTTGCCTGTAATAGTAATTTTGATAATGTGGAGAGGTTTAGAAAAATGAATTGGTGTTTGGTACCAGAACAACCATTTTATTTATTGCTCCTAATTCATGAGTTCTCTCACAACTTACCTTTATCTTACAGATGCATTTTCCATGGTGTGACTAACACAGATTTCTCCATTCCTCAGTGGATACATGCCAGTGCACCACATAATGCACATTTTCTGACTGGGTGATGATTATGTACTAGCCTGGGGACACAAAAGGAGCTATAAGGCATTTGGGAAATACTGAAATATGAATCCAGTATCTAATCTTTTTATAACAGAGTTGCCGATGTAGTGTTAGTGAAATATCTACCAACTTGATTGCTTGTTGCCTACTGGGTAACCTCCCAGTCACCTGCTACCCTTGGTATGTTAGCAAACCTTTTCGTTTTTAATCCCTTTTATTGCAGTAGATTTTTTTTTCCTCCACAGAATAGAGAAATAGAAATGTAATGTATTACCACAGATCATACTTTTTTCCCATGTACATACAATCACAGTAATGATCAACAGAGACACCTTTTGAGTAGAAGGGTAGCCAAAAAAGCCTTCAGTGGTATTGCAAAGCTTTCATTAATCCATGGGCTACTTCTGTACAAGCTTTAAGTTACGAGAGACTTGATCACTGGCTGCACTTCCTTTCTTACTTTGAAGTAATGTCTTACAAGCATGGTGGCTGAATAGTTGAAAGTACATCTATACAAATTAGGGTTCTTATCTGTCCAAACAGGAGAATGCTGATGCACAACAGAGTGGATGTGGTTTAGACTCATAACTTTTTTTTTTTTTCCTTTTAAATATTATCTTGTGCTGCAAGAAGGGAAATCTCAGACCTCTTTGCCCAGAACAGGTTATTCAATAAAAATATTTTCTTAGCCACTGGATTGGAGTGACCCGGGAAGAACTGCATCTTCTTGACAGGAGTCTTGACTCATCTCTTGTAAGTAGCACCAGCAATTCTCATTCAGGAACAATTACAATTACAATGAACTCAAAGAACAGCTACCTCAGAGCTGCTTTGAAAATGAAATCTAGAAACTGTTAGTTTCTTTAACTATTTAAGATTTAATTATTTAAAACCATAAAATATATCATCGTGAGTTTGCTTAGATCCTGCATGCTGTCAAATGAGTCTTTCTATGCTTTTCAATGTGAAATGATTATTTTCTTCTACCCACAGCAATAAATACTGTTACTTTGGTCCCAGCATCAAGGATCTGCTTAAATAGTGATTTTAAAATTTTTTTGTGTGTTGCAGTCTCTATGCCCTTTGGTTAAAAAACAGTGAGGCTCATTATATGAAGACCACTTCAAAGACCCAATTTACTTTTTTTTTGTAATGATGCAAGCGTTCTGAGCAACGAATCCAAGAGAAAAGGTCTAGGCTGTTAACCCCATCTATAGACCTCTGATAGCCTCCTGCAAATTACAGATGCTTTGGACAGATTCTTTTTGTCTGATGGAAGCTTTGACTGGTTGCAATGAATTTATAACAGCAGCTCTAAAACTGTAGATGATGTGATTGAATTTCTGAAAAGATATATTGGGATTTTTTGGCCTTATTTATTACTGTGGGGTGTTCTACAGGGAACTACATGGAAGTATTTGCTATAGTAACTGATCATCTGGACCATTCTGGTGAACAAAACCCCTCTACAATAATGTAACATGAGCTAAGTTCTGTGTCAGTGAATTGTTACACATCAGAGTATTCTACCCTAACCATCAAAGCTAAATATTTTACAGTCTTAGGATTTCTTTTTTACCTTGTTCTCATTTAGCGTGTTGCACTATCACAGCCCTCAATGGAGAGGTTTCTAATTCAGAAGGCAGCTAGCCTAGTTGGCAGAGGTACCATAATAATGATGCAAACTCACTCTCATATCTGAAATAACTCTCTCATAGTTCACTCTTCTACCTATTCAGGTCTAGCTTTTCTACAACGATGTATGCCAACCCCCTTGCAGTTTTCTTAGGAAGGGAAATGGCATCAGCATTTCCTGCTCTACTTTTTATCCCTTTGTTCAAGAATTTCATTAGATTTCTGTAAATGTTAAATTAATTCAAATGAGACCACTGCCTCAACTGATCAGTTTTTACACTTACTGCAAGTGGGGCACAAAAGCACAGAGACATTAAATGCCTTCCAGAGCCTCACACAATGAATTATTGTCAAAAAACTGAGCCCCCGGAGTTCTGACTCCAGTTCAGAGTTGCAGAAATCCCTCACACATATTCCCTTGGGTGCTGAATGTACAGGATGCACAAAAAGAAAATGTCTTTGATCTCTGATTTAACTACTACATGCTTAATTAAAGTCTGTTAGTAAAAAAAGAGCTCAGAATTTTGCTTTATGAATTTTGAGGATCAGCTCAGGTTTGCAGAAGCTGATATAGCAACATGGTGAGCTTATATTTTGGCAGAGACTGTTGTAGTACTAAAGCATTCTGTGACTTAGATGTAGGTGAGATTCTAAGACATCCATTTAAAAAAACCCAACATATTTCTAAGTGAAATATAATTGCTGCACATCACTGCATGTGATATTCAGGTGAATAGCTTCTTGCTCTGACTGTCAAAATGCAACCCATGGCACTGGCCTGAAAATCTTTATCTAACAGCTCCATTTTTAGAGATGTGGAATCTGTTCCCATTCTAATTATTTCTATAATGAATATTTTAGTAGTTTTATTTTACACAATTTTCTATTATCTATTTTGTGAAAATGTCTATTTCCCTCTGAGATAAAGAACTATCCTAGTCTTTCTCACGTGCTCTGTCAACTTCTTTTTAGAGTTGCCTTCATTTGATCCTTTCACTTAACAACAAATCTATTGTCTGATATTGGAGAGCACCATGGCCCTTTTCCAGCTTGCCACTTTGAGTCTTTCTTCACATTTCACCGTTGTCCACCCAGTGAGGTTGGTTTTAGGACTGTGCTGTCACATTGCATAAATGAAGCAGCACTTCCACTTGGAAACAATTTATATAAAATGCTTGGATGCATAATTTTCACTTTTCTGATCCCACCACATCAGTTCTTTTCTCACACTTCTGCTGGCACATGCCACCCACATACTGCCCATCTCCTTCTGGCCTGCCTGTCCTCCCCGTGTTTCCCCCGCGCTGACTCATGAGAACTCTTTTGGCTGGGCACAGCCTCTGCCTGCTTTTGGTGGGAGGTCTTCTGTTCTGTTCTGAGAGTAGAAAGAGACCATAGCCACACTGGAGATGCTGCTGGTGCTAACCAAGTACTACAGTCAGGGTTTACTCCAGTGGGATCGCTATTCTTTTTCTAAACATTTAAATTTATTCCAAAGAGGAATCACAAGTTCTTTCTTAATATAGTGCCTTCCAAGCAAGCTGATCACAAATAACAGAAGCATTTATGTGGTACATAATAGCAAGAAAATAGCCTGCAGTGTGTGCATGCAGCCCAGACAGCCAACCGAGTCCTGGGCTGCAGCAAGAGCAGCGTGGCCAGCAGGGCAAGGGAGGTGATTCTGCCCCTTTACTCTGCTCTCGTCAGACCCCACCTGGAGTACTGTGTGCAGTTCTGGAGCCCCCAGCACAGGAAGGACATGGAAGTGTTGGAGTGGGTCCAGAGGAGGACCACAAAGATGATCAGAGGGCTGGAGCAGCTCTTCTATGAGGACAGGCTGAGAGAATTGGGGCTCTGCAGCCTGGAGAAGAGAAGGCTTTGAGGACATCTTATAGTAGCCTTCCAGTATCTGAAGGGGGCCTACAGGAAGGCTGGGGAGGGACTATTGACAAGGTCTTGCAATGACAGGACAAGGGGCAATGGGTTTAAACTGTCCGAGGGGAGATTCAAACTGGATGTTAGGAGGAAGCTCTTTCCAGTGAGGGTGGTGAGGCACTGGCACAGGTTGCCCAGGGAGGTTGTGTCTACTCCCTCCCTGGATGTGTTCAAGACCAGATTGGAGGAGGCCTTGAGTGATGTGTAGTAGTGGGAGGTGTCCCTGCCTATGGCAAGGGGTTGGAACTAGATGATCCTTGAGGTCCCTTCCAACCTTACCATTCTATGATTAAAACTTTATGCACTTGTTTCCATGAAGAAAATGTAGATCTTGAAGTGATTCTGAAACAATATTAAAGTGGACAGCTCTTTCCTTGGCATGATGTGATTCTTACATCAGTGAATTGACTGACCAATCTGAATCTAAGTGATTAATGTGCATTTCAGTGTAACACTGACCCTGCTCCTGATGCTGTTGTGTGTGAATCAGAGATAACTCTACATGTCCAACTTGGTTGATTCTATGATTCTATGTATTATGACTAACAAATACACCAATGGCTTGCATTATAAGCAAACTACTTGATAAACACTTTGGAGTATAACTTAAACGAAAGCACTGTTTTCATTATACAGCCTTTTGAAGAGAAGGATAACAGTTGTTCCTCCTGATTTAATGTTTAATGGTACCAAAAAAAATGAAGCATACATATTAAGTCAGGCAGCTCTAGAAAAGCACAGATCTCTCTGAAACTAGGGCTAAGCCAGAAATACAGATAATCAGAGGCACATCAAAACCCTTTCTGTAAATGAAAAACATTTGTTCAAAATGTGCCCTTTGTCTGATTTTCTTCTGCAATCATCTCATAGCCGTGGATATTTCTGCTAAATGAGGTATTTGTTGCATTCAACAGGAAGAAAGGAAAATACAAATCCTGTTGATTTTTTTAATGACTCGGTTCAACTTTTTTTAACCTCTTGCAACCAATAGCTGATTTTCCCTCATTCAGAAGAAATGATTACACCTTCCCATCTAGCACCAACTCCACTGGAAATGGCTGTAGAGCACATTGCTTTCTATACTGACACTTTTAATATTTTCTTTTTCTCTAGCTGCAGATCTTATGATTATTTGCAGTGGGACTTTGATGCTTTGTAATTTAAAGACCCAGTGTGATGAGTCTTTGATGAGGCCTTGCTATCTATATGGATCTAGATAAATCATGAGTGAGTTCAGGTAGCAGTCCCTGTGTCTTATCTTACTAAGGTTTAGTGTTTGTAGATATTCTGCTTATGGTTTGGTGCACACCACATATATAAAAACTTTGGCAGGGATGACTGAGAAAAGATCATCTTGCAGAGAAGATCATCATGTACTTTTCAAACTCATGTTGACAGCACTGTGGTAGCTGGTATGGTCTAGAGATATGTATAGAGTTTACACTTATAGGACAAGCTTTATAGGAGGAGATGGGATGTTTTGCTAGGAACAACTTTCAGAGGTGGCAAAACTGCCCAAGCCTTTCTTCAGCCTTCAGATCTGAACAAAAAGCATCAGTTTACAAATGAATGGATCCAGTGCTCAGAGTATAGTTAGAGAAGTACAGGCTGAAATATCTTTGAGCTTATTACCAGAGAAGAGAGAAAGATTGCTTTTAAAGATATGAAAAATGTGTTTCCTGATAACATGTGCTTACGGGTATGTCAGTTGTCTTTCTGATTATGTTTTTCTGCAATGTAATGAAGTAATCACTATCTGTTTTGGACCCTGAGTGGGCAGTATACTCTGAAAAGTCAGATTCTTGGGATTTCAGGTTTATAGCTAAAAACAGGGAAGAGCTGGCAAAGTTTGACACCAATCGTCCTGTACTTCAGATCACAGATGTGAAATCTCATCTTTGTTTTCATTTGGGGAATGGATGAGAAAATAGACTTCTGTTAGGGACAGCATCCTCAGTGATAAAGATGAAACAAAAAATGGTGTGCATAGCAAGTATGGGAAATAAATGGTATGAAGAGGATATTAAAAAGACGGTGAACAAACATCTTAATTCCTGGTTGCTATCTGCTTGCTCTGCTGAGTAAGGCAAGGATTGGGATGAAAGGGTGGCATGTCTGTGTGCAATCAAAGGCTGTTGTGGAGGAACATTTTCTAATTTTGGAGTACTTGACTTTCCAGTTTGAGTAGCATTTATAACGTCAGGTTCCAGTGTTTGATTAAATGTGATATTCAGCACAGTTGTGCAAAATCTTTATGTTATGCCAGTAAAAATAATAGGAAGGGAGAACATGCTGTTCTCAAATCCAGGACTTTGAGTGAAGGCTTCTGACTTTGATGTTGTATGTGTTCTCTAACTTGTTGTGAGACCCTTGAGATGTTAGCCCTACCAGCTGTGTCTCAGCTTCCCTGAGGCAGATGTCTTTGTAAAATGCATCATTAAATATCAGGATTTTGTAATGGCAGTTTATATTAAAAAACTTCAGGTTGTGAAATGATCAGCTTTTTATTGTATATAGATGAGTACTTTATTAGGATAACCTCTGCTTCATTTTGCATACAGTATAATTATTGAGTTCAACATCTCTTGATTTTCTTTGTGAAATGCTATTATAGGATGTGTAAAAAGTAAAGAAACACTTAGATACTAATTATGGAACCATTTCTGTTAGGATATTGAAGTGTCACTCAGTTTTTCACCTACCTTAAACGGCACTATTCAGCGTTTGGGCCTATTATTATCATTTCTTCATATTTATCTGAAAAAAGGATTTTTGGAACAGTTAAACTAGATCTAATGCTTTGTGATCTTGCGTGCACTAGAGCTGGGAGAGTTGTTTTGCAACTGAATGTTTGGTTTACTCTCCTTCAGGCTTCCAATAAACAAAAGTTCTTGTCAGGTAACATCAGAGCACCAGATCTCCGAAAGAAGCTAATCTCATGTACTAACAATTTTACTTTATATTGCCATTAATTTTACTTTAATCAAAGTATCTGTTTTCTTATTATGTAATTATTTTGAAGCTACCAGACAAGATTAAAGATTCTTTTTCTTTCAATAAGGAGAATGCTCTTATTAAGTTGTCTGAGTTGCAGAGCCTTGGGAATGTCCAGGAATACTCTCAAGCTATTCTCCAAGGCAGCATCTTTTCACCGTAATCCTGCCTCTGTACGGCATGTAATTTTAGCAGGCCAGTAAATGAGTGGTAATTGTGGAAAATCTGCAGTCCATTTTGTTTTGACCTAATTTGCAATCTACTTCTAAAGCTGTTATCACTTCATCTTTCTCTAACAGGTTATTCACTTGAGTTATGTTGTCAGTTCTCATTCATGCTGATCTTGCTGACAGGATAATTATTAAAGTATGTCGTATGATTAGTAAAGATGGAATATTGCACAATCATAGAATCATAGAATGGTAAGATTGGAAGGAACCTCAAGGATCATCTAGTTCCAACCCCCTGCCATAGGCAGGGACACCTCCCACTAGTACAGGTCACTCAAGGCCTCGTCCAACCTGGCCTTGAACACCTCCAGGGGTGGAGCATCCACAACCTCCCTGGGAAACCTGTTCCAGGGTCTCACCACCGTCAATGTAAATGTGTGATTTTGTGTCACTTAAGGGCTAAAAATGAGTTCTTTATCATGATACAAAATTCACCTCTGTAGATAAAAACACCTACTGGAAGGTTTCCACTTCTTTGACGTCTCCTTGCCGTTTTTTAGGATTTATGGTAGAAGAAGTATTAAGTTACCTGAAGCAAAATGTGTAATGGGATATTGTTTAATGGATGTCAGTTAAAACTGCAAAACTCAGAGAACACATTTTCATGGTACTCTCTTGCAGAGAGGTTTGGTGGGAATGGTGAGATCGGTGTGCACAGAGAGAGAGTGGGGATGTCTTGTAGCATCTCTGCACCCAGGTGTGTTTACTGCCATGACTGAGGGCTTCAAGTTGTCTGCCTGAAATGTGGGTGGTGCTGCTACACTTTGGTGACATTTGAGCATCTCTGGATCTTTAGTCTAATCACATAAAAGATCCAATTTCCCCATTGTTTGTTTTAATTAGTAATATAACGAAAACTCCACATGTCACTGTAAAAAAAAAAGTGCCCCACCACAGAGTTGCAGTGATAAACTAGAAGCAAAAGGCAGAGGGCATGGTCTTGTGATGCTGAGAGCTCAGATTTGTATAACCACTTTGTCTCAGAGTTGTGTGGATTATTTAGTCCTTGAGTTTCTTCAGGTTTTAAGAAAATAAAAAATGTAAACCATCATCAAGGTGTATTTGTGCCTGGGCATTTGCATATTGTGTTGGTTTGAGGCTAATTAGAATATTTTAATAGAGGAAATTACACTATAGGCTGTGAAAGGAAAACATGGTGATGTCTATTTCACTCATAGGTTTGCTAAAAATTGTTTGGGAAAAAAATAACCAAAACATAGATAAGGCACTCTCTGTCTGTCTCTCTGTGGGGACACAGCACAGCATCTGGGGCGGTCTAGCAGCTTCTGGCTCCGGCTTCTCCTTGCCTATTAATCTTCACTAACTACTTTTCTTCTAACCTACCTGGCTGATGCTCCTAATTTACCTTGCACATAAGGTACAGGGGTGAGGAGAAGGTGGAAGGGTGGTTGGGAGCCCCTCCTGGGGTCTCTGATTTCTGGGAGGGGAGTTGTGTTTCTGTGTTACCTTTTGCTTGTTTATTTCTGTAACTGTTCCTGTCTATAGTGTATATCTCTGCTTGTACATTGTGCTGAGCTGTAAATAGAGCTTCAGTCCTTAACTTCCAGCCGGCTGAGTTCTAGTCGGGGTCATTTTACAAAGTGTGGGGGGTAGGGAACTCCCAAACCATCACATCATTTTTATAGTCATCTCATCAGTCAGTGCATCCAAAAAAGAAGCTACTACTCTCTAGAAAAAAGAGTATTTGCTGCTTTCTTGTGTTGTTTTCCCAATACATGTGGCAGGTAATTTTTAAATTACTTATAATTTGCTAAGGAATCATGGAGATGCATTAATGATATAGCCTACTTCTGCCTAATGAATTGATATGAATTGTGCCTGGTAAGCTAAAAAGAAAGAAAAAATATTTTAGTCATTTTTTGAGTTTTTCAGTTGCCATGAACTTTATTCTTCCTTTTTTGAGGGATTTGAGATCTTTTTCTCAGGACCTACCAATCTGCAATTGTCTGTGGATTCATAGTAAGGATACATAGACAAAATGCATGCATTATATATACTTTTAAAGTAAGTTACAAAAAAAACCCAAAAACAAATGTACTTTCATTCAGAAGAAAATTTAGGGATGTTGCAGTGATGTTCTGGAGAAAAACTCGTCTGTGTTATTCCTTGTGCTGCACTCTCTGCTTCTACCCCTGAAAGAAATGATGTGGTTTTAGTAAGGATGTATTTTCTGTTGGATTCAAGACAGCAGGTTGTATATACCAGATCTGAAATAAAGGTATTGGTTTTATTGGTGTGCCTTGATTTTCCTTCCTTTTTTCACTTCAATCTCCAGGGTGATCTATGCCTGCTGGGAGGTGTTGGACCCATAGATTTTGGCCAGCCTGACAGCTTGCTAAAGGGCTTCTGCTGGTACTTTGGAAACATATGTAGCATTTCAGGCTGGGGAAGTATCTGTCCTAGAGGAGAAATTTGTTTTGCAGCATGAACTAGCAGGAGAAAAATGGTCATTGCAGTGTGAAGCAGATGCTGCGTGAGGCTGGGTTACTTAGCTAGGGCTAGAGGGAGAGGATATCAAACCATTTCTCTCCAGAGCCATGCAAATCAGCCAGCCGTGGCTTCTCTCATGGCACAGTATTGGTTTAAACGTTAATCAAGATCTGCACTGGAGAGCAGAAAGAGGAGAGTGCACTACACAAAACCTGGATAAACTCTGTTGAATCCCAGGCAGAATTTACAGAGCTGATGGCTAGAGGGTGTGTAAGCAGGAGTGTTTGGTCTCTGCTGGGTCTTTCATGCGAACATTTCAGACAATTGGGCATGCAAAAACAACCCTCCCCTTGTAATGTAAAGCAGATGCTGTTTGTTTTTTTTTTTCATCTTGTAGTTCTAGGTAAAACAATGACCTTGTTAAATTTGTAACATCCATATATGCAGGAATAGTGAAGCAGGGGAATTATTCCTCCCACCTTCTCCTGTTGCATGGTCAGTAAGCTTGACCATGGCTGCTTAATGCAGTTTGGTGTGGTCACCAAATTCAAACTCAAGAGCAGCAGGGACGATACAAGCTTGTATGGACGTGACCATTTTAGAAGAAAACCTGTTCTGTCTGTCTTCTAGTTGTAACTCCTCGTCTTCTTCATCTGCTGGCATTTCAAGAATTTACGACAATATGTGGTTTTATACCCTTTTAATGCTATGGTATTTTAATGAGCAGCCACTGGGAATTAGCACTGTGACATTAGTTCTTGGTGAATACTTTGTAAAATGTTGTCCCTTTGTGTGCAGGAAAGGTTGCTCTTGGTCTCGTTGGAAATTCAGTGACTTTATTCCATTTGTCAGAAGAAAATATTTGTTTTCTCTCACCCTAACCTTTTTCTATGAATGCTCTGTTTTTATTTCTAGTGTACAAACATAGCTGTCTTGATAGCTTATGTTTTTTTAAAATAAATTTATATCCAAGATGAGCATCTGAGCCAGAGAGATTATTTATAGAAATACGTATTTCCCTTCCATGAGTCTATTTAGGTGTCAACCAGCTGCCTTTAATCTCCTTTTATAACCATTAGGTGATTTCCACATTGTTTGTTAGAAACTGTCACTGCAAGAGGGTCAGAGGTTGGGCTTGTTTGTGTTGCAGTTAATGGGCAGAGTCAAGCGTAGTGAGAACCTTCTCCAAGGGAAGGGTAGAAGAGCATATTCATTAACCCCAGAGGCTGCAGGTCAGCTGCTGGAGAGGGCTTGGCCATGGCCATCAAAGGCTGCTGGCAGGCTTGGGGACTTGAAGTGGATGATCCCAAAGCTGTGCCTGCTGCACTGTGGCCTGTGGTAGTTGCATAGCAGTGTGTATGTCATGTCTTTGCGTGTCTGTGGTTAGCAGTGGTAGCAGCTCCATGCCTTTGTTAACTTGGACTGATGCACTTTGGAGGGGGTGTGTGTGTGTGTTATGATAATGCTCAAAACTTTCACATTTAATAAGCAATTAACCTAATGCTCTCTTATCTGCATACCTTGTCCTGTTAACACTATCTGATGCTCTTTCTTATCACTTTCAAATTCACTGCCATGTTTTACACCTAGCACTGCAGTATAAGTTTATGTTGGACATTGGCTGCTTGCTTGTAATTCTCTTGGGTTCATGGGCTGACTTGAGACACCAATCACAAGCCCTCATCTTCTCTCCCTGTGGCCGACAAATACTCAAGGAAGACTACTCTGTAAGGTGTTGTAGGACAGAGAGTGCCAAAGTCTCAGGGCAGCCATGTGTCCTTTCAGCTGCAAACAAGAATGAGAAGTCTGTTGTGCAGGTCTCTGGAGCACAGGGAAGACTGGCTACAGGTATGACAGGTGTGAATGGCCTTTTGTGTCACAGCTCATAGTTCACTACCATGTTCCTAATGCCTACAGCAGAAACAGTCCTTTCAGTAAATACTGTTTACAGCAAAATGTGGTTCTCCACTCAGAGATTGATTATTTTAATTGTCTTTACCTAATGAGAATATATGACATTTAGTGATTCAGCAAACAATCTAATCCAAAGAGTAATGGGCCCTCTTGTTTTCACTCTGGCCAAACCCAAAAAAAAAAGAAAAAAATTTTACTTCAGATGAATTTCCATTAACACCTCCATTTTCAGTCAATCAGCCCTCTCACAAGTGTTTCAGATTGACCTGCAACAAAATGTTTAACTGAATCTTCCTATCATTTATATTTGGATTACTTACTCTCTAAGCTTGCCTAAAAAAACCCGAACAAAAACCCCCACATTTTATTTAAAAAGAAAATTAAAAATGCTTATTTTTGGAGATGTTTCCTTGTGATATTTTTAATCAAACAACTTCAATAGATTAAATAATTAAAACTTGCCATTTATGGAACTAATTCCAATAAACCAGAATAAAACTATTCTCCATTATCTTCATCTGGCTTGGAATCACATCCTGGGTTTTTCTGGCCTTGTGTTAAATCCAGCATATGCTTGCAAATGAAGTATATTTATTTCCACAAACTGATATCACTTCAGTATTAAATTTTGGCTGACACAAAAAATGCTCAAATTATCTACTCAAAGGAGGGATGTACTCAGGACTTCTTTTTTTTTTGGGGGGGGGGTGTTAAGAAAAACTACAAAACCTTGAAAAGAACAGCACAATGTATATATTTTATTTTAAAACATTTTTAATGCTTTTGAAAGGGGAGTTCACAGAGGACAAATGTCTATGCTCTGCATGAACATGTTGATTGTTGTGTGTCTGACAGCTTGTAAATGCCAAGTTCTTATTAGGTGTTTATAAAATGATTTTCAGGCACTTCAGCTGATGAGTAGCTTGCAAACTGAGTCTCTCTTTTGAAGAATCTATGATTTATGAGCATGTAACTGCTATTGCTGCACTTTCAAAATCAGTGAGCCATGTTCCAAAACATCACGATTGACTTCAGTCAGTTGAGGTAGTCTAAAACAATTATCAAAGCTTTCTAGTTTTAGGTCTTTTTTATGCTGCCAGAAATCCCTCAGACACTTTGCCCCTTCTTTGGATGGAGGATGTATCTCTTGAGATGCTCCATCCCCAGCTCATGGTGCTATGCGCGTTCTTTCCCATGCCATTGCTTTGCTCCTCACTGGCTTCCAGCTGCCATCGTTGCAACTCTCTTCCTCTATTTCTTGCCTGGCCTTAAGTCATGAATGGTGGCATTTTCCTTGTGAGGCTGGTTTATGTCTCCCTTTGAAGTACCAGCGGGCTTCAGCTCTCTTGATAGTGATTGTGGTTTGAAACCCTTCATCTGGGCCTTGTGAGGCTGGTGAGAGACCAAAAAACTGAGAAAACACTTTCAAAGCTCACAGAACTGTGATAAATCTCTGAGAATCCTTCATATTGTGTTAATGTATTTATGCATTTTAGAAGCTGGAGACCAAGCTACCATATAAATCTTTAATGCTATGTACATGCATAAAATTTTAAATTACTGTTTAGTGACCTCATTGCAGAGGATGGTGAGAAGAAATCTCATAGGAACGCAATAGTCTTCGTTCTCTGCTCCTCCCTTTATATCCTTATTTTTTTAGACATTAATTTGTCTGTGTTCAGCAACAAATGTGCTTTAGGCCAAATAGCTGAAAGGCATGTATGTATCATACTTTGTGGACACTAAGTCCACAGTCTTTGTAGAAATTGCTTGTCTTTCAAGTGTTGAGCATCCTCAGGCCACTGCATAATCGCTGGATGTTGCTAGGGGTATGCAGCTCAGGAAATGAGATTGCTCTGTTCTGGTGATTTGGTCTGGAATTAAGTCCACTCTGATGTAAAGGTTGCCATAAGTAAGTAATATTGCTGACTTGGTAGGCTTTGGGCAGTTTGCTTTGACATTTCACGTGAGACTTGTCACTCTGTTTTCCAGACTGGTCCCTACACGTGTTTGAAATGCAGAGGGAGGACTAGTTAAGCACAGGATTCAGTAATGCTCTTATAACCAGTTTCTTCCCATGGAGAGGATAAATGTCTTAGTGGGCAATACTGCACAGATCTCCATGTCACACCCTTTCTGTGTGGACGTGGTCGTAAACCAGTGATTGTGGATGAGTGTGGAGATGGGATTTACGCCTATAGGGAAACAATGTGCAGCAGAAGTGGCTTTGGTAAGGTTGGGGTGCCCACAGGGTCTGAACCATCACTGCAAACTGGTACCACTGTGAGGTTTGTGGTTAATTGCAGTTTGTATGGGATGCCTGGAATGCAAGACTGAGTCTGAAACCCATCTAGAGACAGGGGAGAAGGTAAAGAGGGAAAATCAGCATGCCACAGTAAAGTAAAATTTGCTTAACTGCATTGGTATCTTAGTAATAAATGGATTAGTGCTCAGTTAAAGCAGATAATATTTTCTTGATGATGCTTTATGAGTCATCTGGATATTGAAGTTGTATTTCGGTTTACCTAAGCAATTTATATATAAAGAGGGAAAATTCAATATATAATTCAATATACAAGAAAGTAACATTATAATTAATTTATCTACCAGAAAATGCATTATTTGTTTGTTTGTTTGGTGGGGTTTTTTTTGTTTTGTTTTTTTGTTTTTGTGTGTGTTTGGTTTTGTTGTTGTTTCGGTTTGGTGGGGGGTTTTATTGTTTTTGGTTTGGTTTGGTTTGGTTGGTTTGTTTTTATGGAAATGGTTTGTCTGCAGCCAAACCTGCTTATTGAATTGTGAGCTAGTAAGTAGCCAAGCAGCAGGTCCTTCCTCCCTTGGTTGTTCTTCTGAGGGAATGGTGTTATCTTCAGGATATTGGTCTAAATGCTGTGCCTGGGTGTTTTTTTTTGGTTGGTTGGTTGGTTTGGTTTGGTTTTTTTTTTTTTTTTTTTTTTTTTTTTTTTTTTTTTTTTTTTTTTTTTTTTTTCTTTTTTTATTTTTTTTTTTTTTTTTTTGTTTTGTTTTGGTTTGTTTTTTTTTAGTGTTACATCTTTTAATCAGGGAGCAACGTTGTTTTCAGCATTGGTGCAAACCTTACTCCCAGCATCTATTTCCCTTTGGTTAGAGACCACAGTTGAAGAAACTGCAGGCCAGCGAGGACTAGTGTTGCTGGTCTGAGGGAAGATGCAGTTAAATCACTGGTGGCTATTCCTCAAAGTTCCCACAGCAAGCATGGTTTGACTGCAAGTCAGCTCAGAGCTTGAATCATTGCAGTGTGGAATGGCTGAACTCTCACAGAAGACTGCACATGCTAATTTATTATTAATCATAGAGCCTGTCACCACACTGGGGGGACTCACTGGATGGTATCTGTTGCCTCCTAAATGTTTTTTTCGCTTAGCTTGCTATGGAATTTCTTGAGCATCCAAAATGCATAGCTCTAGGCACATTGTGTGACAGCATGACTAACGTGCATCTACAATTAAATAGTTTCTGAAGATTTCTTTCTACATATGATAGTGCCAAAAGATTTCAAAGACTTTGATGTTGACAGTTACAGTAATTAAACTGCATCCATTATGTTGTTCTTGGTAAATTAGATTTCCTGAGTTGGCCTAAGAAAGGAAGCAGTCTCTTTATATTAATTTGCTGTCTGTAATCTACTCCATGCTTTTTCTAGATACTGTATTTTGATCTACTGAGTATAAAATTTTAAATTGGGATTGTTTTTATTCTGCCTAGACTACTTGCATATATAGATGTATTACACTTTGTTACTGATTCTGAACGTGTTTGGATCTAGATGATGGATGGTGATACTTGGAGAGTGAAGGTGATTAACATAGTAGCTTAGAGGGGAAAAACAAGCTACAGCCAGGAACTTCAGAAATAGAAAAAAAAAAAACTGTTTCTTGGTGGAATTCAGAGTGTATAACCTGCCTGTAGTGGGATCCCTGTACTGCTTTCCATGGCTTTTACACCTGACCTGACCGTGTGCACTGCTAAATGATCTCAGATTTCTCATCTACAGTTCCTCTCTCTCCTCAGCCTTGAGTCCCTGGGAAAGCTGGTGACTAAAATAAATAAATTTAAAATACATTTTTTAAGGTAAACATTATTATTTCTAGGGTTTTAAACAATACCACAAATTTTCAAGGGCACCCCCTGCCCCTTCCTCACTGGGTGTGAGGCAGTGAATTGCTGAAGCACGTATTGTTGCAGTGGGTCTGATGCATCCCTACCCTGCTGCTCTTGCAGCTGTTTGCAGCTGTGCAAAGCAAGTTCACAGTGCTGTCAGATCAAAAGATAAGTGTTTATTCTTGTTTGCATTAAAGCTGATTTATACAGATGCTGTAGAAAGAATGGGCTTTAAAACAGGAGTCAAGATAAAATGCTTGCACTTTGTCCTCTCCTGTGATGAGAGGGTATTAAGTGACTTGAGTTTAAATGAGCTTTGTGCTTGCTTTACAAAACTGCAAGTGACAGCAGACGGTTCAGGGCAGGGGGGATTAGATTTACTATG
This sequence comes from Eubucco bourcierii, assembly GCA_013396675.1. Taxonomy (NCBI): domain Eukaryota; kingdom Metazoa; phylum Chordata; class Aves; order Piciformes; family Ramphastidae; genus Eubucco; species Eubucco bourcierii. Next base: position 84,083 of record VWZE01018578.1, read on the forward strand.
TTTACAACAGGTTGGAATGTATTTATATAATTAAAAAAAAAAAGTGGAGTAGAAAGAAAGGCCATATTTTGATTAAAATAGTCCTCATAAACAAATTGAATTGGCAGGCTGGATAAGGTCATGGTCTTTTTTTTCCTCCTCTCCTGCTGTGCAAAACTCTAGTCGGGTTGTAAGGAAATGGTGCTTTCATGGGAGAACACAACTAGTCACACAGGGAGTCAGAGCTTAAACATAGCCTGGCTCACCCTGTAGTTTAGGTTCCTTTTTCAATCCAGTGCTGTGCTATAGCATTGTTTCTTTATTGTGGGCATAAATGTGTAACATTATTTTTTAGCTTCAAGCTCAATTTTGTTCTGCCAACAATCCATTTTTCACAGCAATGCAGCTTTATTGTGATAGGTGCAAACTGAGGTCCTGTGATTGATGCTAGTAAGTCATGCAATATACCATGTTGTGTTGTCAAAATTTATTTTGTTGCTGTTAACATTTTAATATGTCTAGGCAGAATTTTAAATAATGGCTGCAGTGAAAGAAGCTTTTGGATGAGAAACATGGTGCCTGGTGGCTTGCAGAAAGGGAATGTAACTGAAGTCTATTTATTACTTTGAAATGACAGTTTCTGAGATGACAGGTTTTGATTTGCTCAGAAAATGGTTACAGTTTAGCTTTTTAATTGGAATTCTGGATACATCCCATGTACTATTTTAGATATCGCCTGTTAATGAAAAAGCTGTAGTCAGTGAAGAATGAAATGAATTATTAGTCTTTATTTAAGATTTAAATCAGTTTTAGTAAAACCAAGAAAAAGAAATTAATGTGTAAGTCAAGAAGACAAACGTTTTGGCTGTGACTGGAATTTACAACCTCAATCCTTCTCGCTCCTACAAACAAAGCATCTGCTTTTGTGTAAGGTAATTCAGAGCACCACCTGCCTTGCAGCAGAGACACCAAGGCGAGGGTCTCACATCTCCCTCTCCTGGGGCCAAAGGCGTTTCCAGCAGGTTGAGGAACTAACTTGAGAGTGGGGTTCTTGTCATACTCTTGTTACACAGATGGAAATGAATGTCTTGGGTCATTCATTGGGGTGCTCTTGCTGATGCTTGAATCTGAACTGGCATTGGGTGTAAATAATTATGAAGCCAGAACTTCTCCTGATGGTGATTTTTGATTTATTTCTTTTTCCAGTTTTCCCCCTCCAGCTGCTTTCTTTTGCTGTTTTGAGTTAGCCTGTTTGGTGTTGTGCAAAAAGACCTTCTGCTTGGCAAACTTTTGCCCAATGAAGCTCTAATTCTGCATTAACTCTCCATTCTGGCTTGCTTTTGCTCTGCAGGTTATCCAAGCTTCTACCTGTGGCTCTTAAAGCATTACAAAGGGGCAGGAAAGCAGACACAGCTGCAGTAGATGCAGTTTGAGAACTGTTGGTGAGCAGGGTAGGTCCCACAGCTTGTGCTAATGTATCTCTTGGGGCTTGCAGAAAAGGACAGATGGAAGAGAAGGTGGCAAAGCAGTGCCATTTGTGGAGAGAATTTTTAAAATCACAAAGGAGACATATCTGGGCCAAATGGACATCATAAAAAGGGTAGTTTACACAGTTCTGCAAGTGTTAGCCTCTTAGGATGTAATGACAGGATGAGGAGTAATGGGTTTAAACTGGAAGAAGGGAGCTTTAAACTAGATGTTAGGAAGAAGTTCTTTACAGTGAGGGTGGTGAGACACTGAAACAGGTTGCCCAGCGAGGTTGTGGCTGCTCCCTCCCTGGAGGTGTTCAAGGGCAAGTTGGATGAGGCCTTGTGCAACCTGTTCTAGTGGGAGGTGTTACTGCCTATGGCAGGGGGAGTGGGTTGGAACTAGATGATCTTTGAGGTCCCTTCCAATCTAAACCATTCTATGGTTCTATGATTTTATTTTTTTTCTTTTCCTCCATGCTTTAACTCTTTCCTATATGCACAATTTTAGTTCTACTTAATGGTGGTTCATCCATGAAGTCATCAGTTTACTGTAGCGTCCTGACTGATGAAAGAAGAGAAGCTGTCTTTGAATGGAAATTACTTCTGATAAGTGTGGCATGTTACCTCTGTGGCTGTGCTTGTGTGCACAGGTCCCCATTTTCATGGTATCCAGGCCAGTTAGTCTTGACAGTGAGGAAGGATGTCTGTTGAAAAAGTCCCTGGAAGTGGCATGAATCTGACTTAAGGGATTTGTGTAAGTGCTGCCCCGATCTGTGCAGTAAGTCACCTGTCAGAACACTTATGGGAAGAAACTCTCACATTCTGCTTCTTATCTTACCTGGAGCAAAGTCTTGGATGGTCAGTATTTTTTTTGTTTGTTTGTTTGGGGTTTTTTTTGTTTGTTTGTTGTTGTTGTTGTTGTTTTTGGTAGCATGAAGCATTCTGGTCTTAATGCTGGTAGTGTGATAGATACCTCAGCAACTCTTAATTAATGATGAGTAATGAATGACTGCACATCCTGACAGTTTTAGCATCTTCTTCCTTCATACCTTTTCATATATCTTGCATTCATTTCAAAAAACAACTCTGTATTCATTAGTTTCCCCCAGATATCCCCAGCTCACTGGAATGAGCTCATTGCAGCAGCAATACCAGCACAGGGCAGATTAATAGAAAACCATAAATGCTGTATAGTGCCTGTGTTCAACAGTGTAGTAGTAATGCTCCTAAAACCCTGATTAGCCTGAAAGCTTTAAAATCCAGCTATTCAGTTATACTTGCAGAAATTCCAAGTGTTTGCATATTCAGATAAAGGAAAAGCTTGTCTGAATAGCGCATCATCTTTCTCCTTTTCTTGAAAGTGACCATGCATGTCTTGAAAGATTAACTGAGTGGCTGGAAAGAAATTAGAGTCTGGTTTGGTTAGAGACTGTTTTTGGAAATAGCTTCCAGAAATTTTTAGAGAACAAAATCTTAGGAAAGAGCAGCAATCAAGTGACAAGAAGTATTGTAGCAGTACCCAAAGTGGGTCACAGAGACAGCCTTTTTTTTTTTTTTTTTTTTTTTTTGTCATTCAGTTCTGAGTTAAATTAGAAATTGGAAAGAAGACTTTAAACTGGGGATCTAAGGGGAAGCATTTTCAATAGCTTTCCTACCAGAGCCATTTTTACCATTCTGTAAGGTGCAACGTGATGGGACACATGAGACCCATGAACTAAGGTGCAGCAAAAGACAGCCAAGCAAACTATGCTGCTGTAGAAAAAAAATATATATATACCTTGTTTGGCTCATTTAAAACTTTTCAGAGGGAATGTTTTAATGGTTTTCTATCATGAGGCCCAGACCTTTCTGTAGTACTTTGCAGATCCACCAGCTTGTGCACTGCTGGTCAGGCACCATCTGGAAATACCTTCTTTTCTTTCTAATGACACCCTTTGTTCCAGGTGGTGCATCTTGCTTTTGAGAAACCAGTTGTTCACTTTGATGACCATTAACTATTTACTGGTTTTACAATTAAAAGTGACTTCAGCTATGACTAAAATATGATTGTGCCTGTAGCAGTGATCCTTTTTCTTTCTTTTTTATTTTTTGTTCATATTGTTTTAGGACTCCTGTCATTTCACAGGAAAGGTGGTGTTTTCTAATTACTTAATGACTAAAAAATGTCAATAACTTTATCTTGGGGAAAAGAATCAACTTTTTAATACCACACCACTGATCAATAGTGATATTTTTCATGTTTAGTCAATGCAAAAGCAGAGCAGTGGCCTGTAAGTAAATCTTCCTGTTTTATCCTTGTGTTAGGGTCTTTGTGAGCTTTGGGTTTGATGCATTTGATGACTGTACTGGTATGTTGATGCCTGTAAATTAAATACTCAGCAACTCTAGAATGTAAAAGAGGTCAGAGAAGTGCCTGCATGGGACTGAGCTCTCTGTTTGAGGGATGAGGCTTCCTGGATAGAGAAAGAGTTGTCTGTCACTTTTACAGGGAAATAAGAGAGGAGCAGATGTAGGCACCTGTGTCCTGATAGTCTGAGTGTGCTCATGGGGAGCCTGGAACTGGGCTGGGAGCTGAGGTGTTTCTCCACCCCACAGGCTGCCAATGCTGCCACATGTTTCTCAGATTCAGAAGCAGATGTCATATATCTGCATTTGCAAAACATTTCTTCTGGATTTTAATTAATGACCGAAAAGTTAGATTTGACTTGCCAGTTTGTAACCTTTTCACCAACAGGGACTGGACTCCCCCTTGTACTCTGTCAGTGGGGATGGCTGATTTTTTGTTTTTTGTTACTGGTAGTGATAGTGTCCTGTCAGACAAGTACTTGCAGTGATTTCCAGGAGGTAAGAGAGTGAAATGAGCCAACATATCACTATAAACTTGAGCTATTGCCACTTTTATGCAGCATAGAAGACATCCTGAAAAATAAAGGCTAATGAGCTGTGCAAAGCACAGTGGAAGTAATAGAAAATGGAAATAAATTTTAAACATTTGCTTGAGAGTTTCTAGCCTGTGCCAAGCCCTCATCTACTGCAGAGCAGACAAGAAGCTTAAGAATTAATTACCTAGTTGATATGCACAGTTTATTAAGATGTAATTTTTAATTGTAATGTATATTGTACTTCATGTGGAATGTCCTATAACTGCAGGTCATAGCAAAGTTGCAGGTTGATTTGTTATTTGGAAGAATCTAGCTGCTGCTCCAGTGTCCTAACTTGACCTCAGAGAGATCTTCAACACCTCCCTGGAAGAGGAAAGTTTCCTTCATAGGAAGGTGATTTTCCTCCTCTTTAGACACATTGCTTTGTTTGTAAAAAGTAGGGATGAAAGGGTAATGTTGAGTTAAAAAGTAAAATTCAGGTTTTTGTTTTTTATGGGTCTTCTTTTAAAACAATACATTTTGAAAATGAATACCTAAAAAAGAGCAAATTGCAATGATTTGTATAGAGCTTTCTTCTTAGCTTTTGCTTTTTTAAGTGGAGAGAGGGAGAAAAACCTCCAACAACAAAGCACTACAGCCCTAGAAAGCTGTCTCTGCTATCCCCTGCCTTGAGTGCTGTCAAGCCTACTCAGGAACAGAATTTTTCTAATGTAAGAAAAAGCATTTGTTTTATGTGGACTCGTTCTCAGCAAGAACTGATGTTCGTAGTCTCATTCATTGACATTAAGAGGATCCTCCAAAGTGCCACATTTCGACTCAATATTTGTCTGGTAGCTCATTCATGGAAGTGAATCTTATACATTCACTGATTTAACCTTTGTGCATTCTGGGGACAAGTAACAGACCTGACTTTTTTGGGTTCGGAAATTGCATTGTATACTAGGATGGATAAACGTTTTTTATTTGGTGTAGTTCGGAGAGGATAAAATTTGGGCTTGCTTATTGTTTTGTTGCATTTTAGATAAAAACTATTGTATTTATTCTATTTCAAATGTTGAGTTGTCTTTTCAAACACTCTTTCCAGTGTGACCAGGAGTTTTCCAATCTAAAATTCAATCAGATATTGATTTTTAAAAAATTTTAAGACTTTTTTTCTTAAGAGTAGTGGCTTTCATACTTTGAAGGTGTTATCAGAGGGGCAGTGCTGAATGCTGTGCAGAGAGAAAGCAGGATGCTTCTGTGCATGGCCTACACTTGTTTCCTGGTCTTCACCTTTTTATCCTCAATTACAGTCAGAGTGGAAAGAGTTTGAGAGCAGCAAAAGACTTTGTGGGAACTTCTATCCTTGTATTCCTTGTAAATACCTGAGACCATATTTCTCCTTGGAAAAGATTAACTTCTGGTTATCTTGCTGGGATAGACTCCAAAGAGGCTCTGCTTCCATGTCCTCTTGGAGTGAGCAAAGGGGGGGTACCCCAGGTCACAGCCTCCCTGTCTGCCTTTCAGATCTTGACCTGAAATAGTCACTGGAAAGCACAGAGAGCTCTTCCTCTCCTGGCCTTGCCCCTTGCATGTATGTTGCATCTAGTAGCTCTAACTGCCAAGCTCTGAAGTGGATGGAAAACACTGAAATTTACAAGTTTTTGGGTTGTTTGGACAGTGTATGATATTTGGGTTTGAACATTGCTTAGCTGCAGCCATATAAAGTGCCCTTCCACAGCTGATGGCTCCACTGTTTATACATAATCAGGCAGAGCTTGATAATCAGCATTTCCTGGATTTAATTTTCTTCTCTAAAACCACTTTGGTCCATAACATGCAATGATCCAAGCACTCTGTTCTCCCAGACTTGCTGGTCTGTAAAACAAGCAGCACTCAGTGGAGTAACCCCCATGTGCTCAATTAGCAGTAGTAGTGACTAATGATGCTTGTACCACCAGGCTGCTTGCTCCCATTGCTCTACTGGAGGCTCTAGCACCAGCTGTACCAGAGGAACATGCATCTGCATGGTGGTGTCTAGGTGTCAGACCTCTACTGAGGCTCCAATACAGATGTCCCTTCTCTGATGGGGGAGTAGAGTTTCAAACAGGATGGCAGAAGCTGTTGCCACAGTGGTGTGTTAAGTGTGTTGCTGTCCTAGTGCGGGCAGAGCATACTCCAGAGGGTCTTCTCTGCTCACAGGTTATGGCCTGAAATGTTATGTGCAAAACACATTACCTTGAAGATGTGCTTGGTTTGGTGAGCAGAAAGCTTTTTGGCTCAAGGGAACGTTCACAATTACCCAACCACCCTGTCAAAATATATCATATTATGTAATTTGGTGCACAGCTCAACCTTTTCAAAGCACGCTGCTTCTTTTAAAAAGTTCTGGAGACAGTATTTCTTTTTTCCCTTTGTAGAATAATCTACATTGCTTTTAGCAGGGATTCTCTTCAGTCTTCCTCTGTATTTCATTTTTTTGCAGGGCAAGCTTTAAGTCTGAAAGCTTTATTAGAGTAGCTTGTAGTTAAGAAAATACATTTTTATTGCATATACCAAGAAAACTGCACTACTGTGGGCTTGTAACTAGTAGTAGCAAAACCAAGTGTATGTTTGTTGTACTTTGCTCCCAAAAAATCCAAATGGATTAGTTTGACCCCAAAACTCCTCTCATGCTCATTCAGTACCACAAAAAAACCCAAAAAAACCAAAACAAACAAAAAACTCAAAACCTTCCAAAAAGGTAATTTGCTTTAAAAACATAGGATTTTAAAATGTTTTTGTTTTCTTTTATCCTACCACCACAAGAATTCAGTTGTCATGTAAAGAATGAAAGGTGAAATGCTAACACAGTCTGTTTCACTGAAGAGATGGTTCTTTCCGTTCGGGTTTGGTTCAGTTTGGTTTTCACTTCCCTTAAAAAAACCAAAAAAACCAATCTTAAATACAGTAAGACTCAAGATAAAATCATAAGAACTGGCAGATTTGGTGTTGCATGTTCCCAGATGACCTTGAATTTTTTTGCTACATGGTTCATTAAATCATTTATGCTGATGCTAGCAGTGGCTATGTAAAAGTCCCTGAATAAACATTGTTCCTTTACAAAGGTTAGTATAAATGTGCGTTTACAAATAAATAGATAAGCAGTGTGTTAAAACAGGCTGTCAGACTCACATAATCATTGATCCTAAGTGTTGCTGAATAAGCAATACAAATGAAAATAAATACCTGTCCTTCATTCACTTTAATTCTGTGAGTTAATTATCTGCTAAACTCAGGCCAAAATGGTAACAGGTACATCCAGCAGGAGGATGGACAAGTCCCCCCCATTGCACTTTCTGGTTTCTATATGATGATGTGCAATTCTCCTTCTGCTCTGCATGGTAGTAAAATCCTCCTCTGCCATGCTCTTCTTTCTTGCACTTCCTGATAATGCAGCTGAACATCTGCTCTGTGAATACAACATGCAGATGATGCAGCTGGAACTGCAAGTGGCAGAGTTGCTTCTTCACTGACAGGAGCCTGTTATTTTACCCTAGCTAATCTGTTGTCTCCTACACTGCTCTTCACCTCCATCCCTACTTGCTGGACACAATTAGAGCGTCCCAGCAGAGTTGCCTGCGTGGGAAGGAGACATGTTTCACCCCCAGGCAAGACTGGCACTTGGTACAAGTCACAACAGTCTGTCGGCTCTTGAAGCAATCCTAGTGACAGCAATGAAGCATTTGCAAGCCTTGCCCTGCTCTCCTGAAACCCAGCAGCTTACATTTGTGCTGGGTAAGCAATGAAGGCAGGACATGAAAGTGAGAGTATTACTTTTTCATTACAGCCTTGTATTTTTCATTTCAGGCTTGGCTGATACAGCTGAAGGCTGTGTGGCCATCTAGAGAGACATAGACTGGAGAACTGGCCAAAGAGGAACCAAATGAGGTTCAACAAGGATGAGTGCAGAGTCCTGCACCTGGGGAGGAATAATAAACTGCACTAGTACAGGGTGAGAGGTGGTCTGCTGGAGAGCAGCCCTGTGGAGAGGGACCTGGGAGTGCTGGTGGGTAAGAAGTTATCCATGGGACAGCAATGTGCCCTGGTGGCCCAGAAGGCCAATGGAATCCTGGGGTGTATTAGGAAGAGTGTGTCCAACAGATCAAGGGAGGTTCTCCTCCCGCTCTGCTTTGCCCTGGTGAGACCTCATCTTGAGTACTGCATTCAGTTTTGGGCCCCCCAGTTTAAGAGGGACAGGGATCTGCTGGAGAGAGTCCAGCGGAGGGCTACGAGGATGATTAGGGGACTGGGGCTCTGCCTGATGAGGAGAGGCTGAAGCACCTAGGGCTTTTTAGTCTGGAAAAGAGAAGACTGAGAGGGGATTTGATAAATGTTTATAAATATCTGAGGGGTGGGTGTCAGGAAGGAGGGGACAGGCTCTTCTCATTTGCTTCCTGTGATAGAACAAGGAATAAGTTGCAGCACAGGAGTTTCCATCTCAACACAATGTGGAACTTCTTTATTGTAAGAGTGACAGACCACTGGGACAGGCTCCCCAGAGAGGCTGTGGAGTCTCCTTCTCTGGAGACTTTCAAGGCCTGTCTGGATGTGTTCCTCTGTGACCTGAGCTAGGTTATGATGGTCCTGCTCTGGCAAGGGAGTTGGACTCAATGATCTCTTTGGGTCCCTTCCAACCCCTGACATACTGTGATTTCATAGCTAAAAGGCTGTTCTCAATGCAAAGCTTTGATGCTAGTCCGTTTCCTGTGGTACCCAAAGGGAATCTGTCTATGAGAGAGGGAAAGGTGCACAAACATTTTTACAGCTTAGTGCAGAATGTATAGGGTTGGAGTTCTCAATACAACTTTTATGTTGATTTGAATTAGTCATCTTCCATCAAGTGCTGATAGATAGGAAGAAGAATTTTCCCAGGTCTGCCCTTTTTTCCATGATACACTCTTGGCTTGCACAGTGTTTGATATGCATCTGTAGCTGTCGATGTCTCTCTACCAATTCTAAAAGTGTATGTACTCTGGTTAAAGCTCCATGTATTGAGACAATACCTTTGCCTTTTGCATGCTGCTCTATCAATTCAGTTCTGTTTTCAGGCTTATATTGTCTCATTACACATAAAACCAAAGTGCGAAGGAATACATGAGGAGTAGTGCAGACTGTTTATGGATGGATGCAGGCAGATTTTGCTGTTTTAGAAAGCAAGAAAACACTGAGTTATTAATTTGTCTTTAGTACTTAGCAAACTGAAGTCATAGAAGTCCCACTTGAAGGTTTTGTCCTTATTTTTCAGTATGGCCTTTCAGTTCAGAGGTAAACCAACATTGCTGGAAGTTCAGCAGATCAGGAAATTTTGACTTTATCAGCTGAGATGGCTGCACAAAAATTTAAACTGCAGGTTGCTTGAGGCCTGATTTTGCAAAGCACAACATTTAATTCTTAATTTCAAGCATATGTTTCAATCCATTCTACCTGAGCACAATACATGTCTTCTTTCCTACCTTCTGCTAAAAAGTTACCTGACTAATAGGGAAGAAAAAGCAACCAAAGCACAATCTAAATCACAGTGTGCTTCCCAGCATATGATAGAGCATGTAGAGTAGCAGAAATTGTTGGCCTGTACATCTGAATGATGGGTGGTGCAGCACAAAGATATCAAAAGTAACTTTGCTTTAAATAGGTTCAGCATGACCTGCTTTATTTATTGCACTGTCTGGTGTTGTGCTGCTGGTTCCTGTCAGTGTGGGCTGTTCACCTTTCGTGCCGTTTGCTCTGTTGACCCTTGGCTTCATTGGTGGCTGGAACTAATGTCCAGCCTGTTGTATAATCATGTATCTCAGAGGCTGTCCCTGCTAACGTTTCCATTCCATTACACTGAAGTTACTCATAGGTGTACAGAGGTGTTTGGCATCCTCTGCCTGGTCCAGATGTGCTGCAGCTGGAAGGCAGGGATTAGCTCTGTATTGTGCCTCTATTTAGCTATGCAAGGGGACACAACTTGGTGTGGCAGCAAGTGCCAGTACTGAGTTTTGATCTATTATCTTGTCGGAGGGGAGGGGGGAAAAAAAATCCATAAATTTTACTCTCGAGTGAATTTTAATCTTTAAATTAGTAAGAATGTGAGAGTTCCTGTGCTGCAATTCTAGAATAACTGTAATCATTTGAAGAAAACAAAGCCTAGGAACATCGTGGTGTTGAATGTAGAGTAACCTGGTGTTTGGAATGGTGCGTTGTACATCTGCACATAGCAAAAAGAAATTTAATTTCCTAATTTGTCTTGGATCTTGCCCTCCTTTCCTCATGTTCAGCCCCGTTTTATTTTCTTCCTTTTGTGTCTATAATTGCATGCATTATTAGAACTGGCAAGATGAGCACCTCCAGATGCATCCTACAGGAACTCAGCCAATGCTGACTCTATTCCCATGTCAGACTGCACGCCAAGTCAGTGAAGCTTGGTTGTCACAATCTATTCCCTTTCTACATGGCTTCTAAACCCATCTTCTTACATAATGTTTTGACCAGGGTGACTGATGATAACCTCAAGAATTGTCCTAAGCTTCAGAAGAAGTATCTTAGTACATTGAACCATCATAGTTAAAAGTATATTTTGAAATAGTTTGTTTTAGGAAGCTTTTCTTATTCTTCCGTCAGTTGAAATGACTTGAGGGCTTCATAACCTGCCACATTATACCTTTTACTGCTTTGGGGTTTCTTTCAGCATTCTCTGAATTTTTATGCCCTTTGAATTTAAAAAAAAGAAAAAAAAGTTTTAACTAATTTTACTAAACAGAACAGCACCTTTTGTATTGTGATTTGTCGCAACAGACAACAACTCCTTGTCCTTTTGGGAAAGAATGCACTAATTTTATTTATTACTTTACAGGAATCAGACAACAGCCTATCAATGTTGCTCCATCTACAGGATCTTTTCCTAACTGGAGATCTATACTGTCACCAACAAGGCCTTCCTCAGAAGCTAAGACTTCCTCAATAGTTGATATTTCTATGGGACAAACTTTGGAGAATGCAAACTTGTTTCAAATGATTAAAACAACACTGACTGGCACACGTACCAGGAGTTTGGATGAAACTCATCTCTTGCCCACTCTTTATCAAGGCAGTGGAAACAGTGCATCCCAGGAACCTGCTGAAGTTTCAGCTGAGTCACCTCTAAGGTCATCACCTCAAGATACAGATGAAACACCTGCTGTATCAGGTTTGCCTCAACTTGGTATGTTTGCCACATTGTTCACTATACCATCAGTGACACATCTGAGTACAGTTGTGCCATTCCAGCTAATTCCATTAGAACCACCTTCCATTTCAAAGGAAAGCACGTCAGGATCAGACATGCTTACTGCTGTTCCATCACCATCATTCTCTTCATTGGTAATTCAGTCACTTCATACCATTAACTTTTCTAAACCAGCTGTACTGCCCATCAAAGTGCCTTTGTCTGCAGATCCTGAAGGTTTCTTCAACACAGATGCAGCCAGCTCACAGGTCAGTGAAAGCAGATGCAGTCCTCTAAACATGGTCACTGTAGTACATCCTAGTGTGGTGAATCACAGAAGGGGTCCCGAGTTGTTCACAGGTACCATTCCTATCCATTTCTTTGGCTTGACAACAGTGCATTTCACAGAAGTAGTGAGGAAAAGCTCTCCTTTTTTGCCTCTGTACTCTGGTATTCCCATGTCAAAAGCATATCAGTCTTCTCTGTCAGTAACTTCCAGAAACCAGTCATGATTTCCTAATGAGAGTGCGTACAATGCGTCTTCTACTGGGGTAAAACCAGCCAGCCAGTCATTTAAGGCATTGCTGACTGACAGAAACAGTGATAACGCTCTTCTGTCATCACCAGTTTTTCAGGAGAAAGCAGAGGTTCCTACAACAGTCTTCCATCCCATGGTACTCCTCAACTAATCCCTCAAATGAGTCATCCTGAGTTTTCCACAGCACTGACTAATTGCACTACAAGTTCTCTCAGTGCGCCTTTCATGTCATCAGCTTCGGAGTGCCTGGCTGAGGTCTCCAGCTCAACAGAGAGCACATCTTCCTTTCATTGCTGAAACCACTTATTCCAGATGCAAAGCACACTCACCACGCAGTGCTGTCAGAACAAGCACTTAGGGGTGAAACAGCTTTTCTCTCTAGAAATACAACACACCCTTTTCCAACAAGCACAAGGTCTCCCTTCCTAACAGAGACTAGGATAGGATACACAAATGGTCCCTGTGCAGCAGAAGCTGTTGAGGATATTTTGCGAATCCTTTTGACTGTTTCCTCTCAGTACTTGGTGGTGGCTCTGAATCAGACTTTTGCAGAAGACCTGACTGGTGGAGTTAATCACATGAACCACATGCAGTTGCCAACTGCTTCTGCACCATCCTTCCCAGTCTCTCAATGGCTTTCCTGTGGCAAGATCAAAACTGCCTTTCAGAAGATGTGTGACAGCAAAGATATCCATGGACTTTGATAGTAGTAGTGTTTTGCCTTAGAAATCTCAGCTTTCCAAAGTGTCTCCAGATACCCAAATCAGTCACGTCCTCAGAGGATCAAAGATACTAGCCACTGTTATGGAGACAGCCACGACTAGTCCTGTCTAGCTGCATGATCTAGCTGCAGTTGCCTCAGTTACTTCCAATACAGGCCTTTCAAATCCTGAAACTGCTATCATAAATACATCTGCTAAGAGTATCTTTGTGACTGCATATCTTTCACCTGGAGGTGCAGAGAGTCCAGATATAGCTGAAGACAGAAATAGGGGGGGTATCTGCTTTTGTGACTCCACATACAGAATATTCATCTCCAAAAGCTTTAAATCATTTTACCTCTGATGAGACTTTGCACTCAGTTGATAGAAAGCCACTCACTTCTGTGATGCCTCCAGTGTGGAGTCTGCTGCCACCGCTCATTTCCATGACAACAGTGGTAGACAGGCACGGCTCCAGCTTTACTGGGAATTTGAATGCAGACTCTGAAAGCAATTTAGACCCTGTCAACTCTCCTGAAGTTGCAACTTTGCCTTCTGCATGGACTGATACAGAGCTGCTGTCTTTTGCTGGCATTACTATTCCTTCAGTAAAAGCTTCAGTCAAAACATCAATAAGAGAAGTCCGTCCAAGTACTTTTCCATTGGAAACTGAGTACCGTGCACCACACTCAGTAATTTTAAGTCTGCAAAAGAAAATTAATACAAATAAGCAGCCACTTCTCACCACCCCTTCAGCAAACTATACATATGCAAACTCCAGTCAGAACATTTCAGATTCACACTTGGCTAGAAGGAAGTTGAATAGTTTTCCAAAATTTGATGCAGATGCATTTGCACTGAAAACATCTCCTGCTCGGCATTCATCCCTTGCTACCACTCTGACAGTGCCAGACCCCCTGCAAAACAAGCATGGAAGTACAGCTGAAAACATTACTAATTTCTATACTAACGGAAACATTAATACCAGCATACAGTATGAAGCACCTCTTCATTTACATGTACCTTCTGTTAATGATACAGGTGCTTTCCCTCACTCTCTAGAATCACAGACAACTGGTGCTGGAAAGATAACATTACCAACAAAAACCTTAGGCATGCTACCAGCACTGGCTTTTCATCTCACTGACAACCTCGCTGTTGCAGCTAGCAATGAAAATGTCCACAGCATACAGCCAACCGAGTCCCCCTTTCCTGTCCAGCTGTATTTAGTGTGGAGTAGTGGGACACAAGTGTTACAAAACTAGGCCTACTTCCCAGTAATAAATCTAACAAAGATACCGAGGGCATCCCATTGCAAACCCTTACCACCAGTGCTCTGCCGTCATCATAACTTCTGTCCATGCATCACCAACACTGCTAACTTCTCCTCTTTTAACAACAACCAACTTTACCCGTTCTGTCATTACAGTGTTATCTGGCGTATCTTCTGGTGCAATACCTACAGTAGGAACTTCAGAAGCAAAACCACTAACAAGAAAATCATCTCCAGCTTCACCAGTGCCAGCTTCTTCCTTCTTTTTTCTAGGCACTGAAAACACATCTTTGCCATCTGTGATGGCTTTAAGCACACCCATACTGACACTAATGAAAAATAACACTGCCACAAAACTGGCCTCAGATGTAAGCTCAGTAGGAACACATACAGAGTTCCCTTTTGCAGCAAGAAACACAACTGCATCACCTGTGGACACAACAGCTATACTCATAACTCCTAAAAGCAGCAGAGTCACAGCTTCCACAATTGCACCCACAGCACATGTACCAAGGCAGATAGAAACAGCAACCACTGACACCCAGAAGTTCCCAAGCTCAGAAATGACCAAAACGTCAACCCCATACCCACTGACAATGACAGCAGCTTTGACATCTATTACAGCATCAGCGAAAACAACTAGGCTAAGCCCTGCTCTCGTGGAAAGCACCTCTGCTCCTCCCGAAACCACAGCAGCAGCCACTTTCGCTAACATGACAGCAGCCCCTCCCCTGGACTGTCGGCTCTCCAGGAACCTTATGGTTAAAACAGGTATGTGGGGCTGCTGAATTTGCTGGGATGTGAGATAGGAATGGCATTGGCTTTATTTCAAGCTTGGGTTTTGCAGGGGACGTGTCAAGCGAAATGGTGAGATCAGGTGCTCTGAGGTTCAGCGAGTCAATGCAGGGATCTAGCAAAACCACCTGCATGGAGCTTTCTCTCTGGCTCTAGCTGTGTTTTTTCAGGGACTTCACATGGACTCCATATGGTAGCAGAGCACAGGAGCAGGAGGTGTGTGTATCTTGGAGATATCAGCAAAGGGAAATAGCTACATTAAAAAGTTTATGACCTTCTATAGACCTGAATGATACTGGGGGCAATGAAATGAGCAGCTTTTGGACCTATTATGTTTTTAGCAGCTTCTCAATATCTACATTAGTATCACAATGAACAAAATGAGTGTTTCTAAAGACAAAAATAGTTTGTATACAGTATAGGACTGAAAGTACTTAAGTGTACCTATAAAACTTCCTGCACATTATAAAAGAAAAGGCTAGTGATAATATTAATAAGGAAAGTGGAAAGGAGTTGTGGCAGTGGAGTAACACGCTTCCTTGTTTAACTCTGGCCATGAAGTTGAGAGGCATACATCCTTCATGTAGGGCTGCCTGTACAGCACCAGCTCAGTTCTGTGGGGATATCTGTACACTCTCAGAGGAACAGTGTCATACTTCACTCAGAACTGCAGCACGGCAAGGAGTTGTCGCTCTTAAAGATGTTTTATTTGTTAGACCTTGCTCAAGCTATTGTCCTGGGATGAAAAGGGAACTTGGGATACTGCTGAACCCCTGAAGTTCTTGCTGCCTTTGGAGCTGCTGCAAATCCTAGCTGCTTTGGTGGTCTCCACCCAGCTAGCCCAGTGTGAAAAACTGAAAAGAGTGGACAGTAGCATGGTGAAGTCTCAAACCAACAACTCTTCTTGTTTCACAGTTCTGTTATTGAACACAAGGAGGATACTGATCAGCAATCCCTTTAGGGAGAGTGTGAGAAAAGGACTCAACCAAGTGCTGAGACAAGCTTTCAACCAAAATGTCAGCGTACAGGTAAGGATGCTTGGTTTGCCTGCATGTTCTCACCAAAACCCTCTTCCACCAATAGAATTGCAGCTGGCTGCAGCTTCAGTGCTGTCTCTGAATGCAGGGGGATCATGAGGAGGAGCACTGAGCTTTTCCTAAGGAAAGCAGGCAAAGGCAACACCCACCCTGTGCTCTAAAAATATAATCATTCCAAAGCTTTCACCACTTTATTTGATGGAGTAGAAGGAAGAAAACCAAAATTCTTCTTGGTTTTCTGGGAAACAACTACTCACAGCAGTTTGCTCCAGCTGAGGAATGACTCGGTTCGCAGCCAGCCAAGTGCTCAGTCTGGATCAATTGTGAGAGCAGGGCTGGTAAACAAGGTGTCAGTGCTGTCAGTCTGCTTCCTAGTATGAAAACCCAGTGCCTGACAAGTGTAGTTCCACAGCGACAAAAATCTTGATCAGAGAGAGAGAAGGTTTTGTTGAAAACATATGAGGGAACTGTGTCCATCATATTGCAGCTAAACTGCACAAACCTTTGCATTGCTGTATGTAAGAGCAGGCTTCAGTGGGTTTCTGGGGTGCCCTTCTCTTCCACCCAGGTTCCTGTGCACATGGATTCAGCACAGCCCCCTGCCTAAGGCTGATACAAGTTATACTCATCAAACCACTGGGAACTGAAAAAAGTAATCTTGCTCAAAACAGAGGGAATCTGCTTGGCTTCTGTCCCCGTAGTCTATTGCTGCAAGTTTGGATAATGTTAGTTGATTTGGGAATTGTATATTACTGAGCCTCAGCAGCAACTATGAAAGCTGTCAGAATTACTCTCCCATCTTCTTGTAAGTCTGAGAGAAGCTGCATTTTCTAACAGGAAAAAACCCAGCTAAAATGTAGTGTGGTTGACCAGTTCCAGAGCTTACACCTTTTGTAAAATACAAGATTTTGAGGTAAAGCTCAACTTACGTTTTGGCGCACAGTGTGTTTATTCTTGTGGCTTGTCATTTCTACTTGTACAGAATTACACAGTGGTTTGGGTTAGAAGGGACATTTAAAGATCATCTACTCCAATCCCATTTCTTAGTCATGTGAGACAGTATAGAAAAAATAGTGTAGAAGAGATAGCCGAGTTTGGAGAATCGAATATCGAAAACTTCTGTCTTTCAAAAATTTGTCTCCAAACCTGCAAGGACAGACACATGCACCAAGTCAGTAAACTTCAAGCATGAGGCAGGATGCTGAATGTTCTCTGCATTCTCTGTATTTTTACATTTCTGAGTAAAATCTCTCAGTACATACACATGAATGAAACCACAGTCTAAGTTAGAGGGATTTGAGCTGCGGTAGCTGTACTGCACTGCTTCAATTTAGAGCGCATTTCACATGGGCTCAGACTAAAGCTCCCTGAGCAGTTCTGCTAGTACTGTCTGATATGACACTAACTGTTCCTGTAGGGTTTAATAAAGGATTACAGAATGAAAACCTTCCAAGAGAGCTATATCCAGGATGAGAAGTCCCATCACATTGTGGTTGAACTGCAAACAAAATAAAATAAAATTTAAACCCCTCATTTCCCTGTATGTTTTTCAGATTGAAATCCTGGAGCAATCAAATAATGTAACGGTTGGCTACTACGTTACACGAGGGAGACTGGTCTATATGCCAGCTGCTGTAATTGAAAGGCTTCTTGCATATGGTATTAGCAATGCCACAGCAGACATAAAGCAGCACATGCCACATCTCCAGTCCGTGGCAGCCCTGGCCCTGCCATGGAAACCTCTTCCCGCATACCACTTCCAGCTGAAAACAGGTGAGCAAGGTGCTGCCTGCCTTTGCCTGCGGTTGTGTGCGTGTCACAGGGACTGTGTCTCTCCTCCACCTTGCCTTTCTGCCTCAGATCCCACTCTCCAGTGCAGCAGCTGTACAAGCTCTGTTTTGGTGTTGAGTGTTGATGTGGCACAAACAGGACAGCTGGTGTGTACATTCCTGTGCAGCGGTCTGCTGTCACTGTGTCAATAGCGTTATGGTTGCGCCCATTGGGTTTGAGCCAGGTCCCAGCCATCTGACCCAGGGGCACTGTGTACTGTAGCAAGTATCAGCGCAGCAGAGTAATAGAAGGTACAAGAAGGCAGAGCGCTGTAAACCAATGTATTCAGCTGTAGAAAGATTTGTCACATGTGTGCTCATGTGTTTGCATACATGTACTTACTGCAATTCCTCAGTTAAATACGTTATTCCTAGCACAGGCAGAATGAGAACCAATATTATGATTGATGATGTTATGCAAAAGCAAATAGTCTGCAAGATTTAAGAGTATAATTTGTGTTTTAGAATGATTTCACTTACTGCCTGACTCTGAGTATGTGGTTTTACCATCCTATAAATCACTGCAGAAACAATCTCCATTTGTTTGTAGAACGAATCAGCTCTAATAATGCAACTTAATTCATACATTTTGTCTTAATTAAGGCTAGTTTAGTGCAGCGCTTGAATGACATAAACTGATCTTACGTGGCATTGTTTTCACCTACTTAATTTGTAAATTGAGCATTTTGCTGTGAGGCATTACAGGAGTTATGCAATGAAGAATATTTTGTCCACAAACAAATACTGTTCCTCTTACAGAGCTGCAGTTTGTGGGTCAGACAGACAATATACAGTCATGCAAATTTGCTCAGACCATGGAGCAACGGTTACAGAGAGCATTCCAGGATGCTGAAAGAAAAGTCTTAAACACCAGCAACAACCTAACAGTTCAGGTACAATGTTGTGTGCTTTGCCAGTGCCTATTGTCAGACTCTCGGCGCTATTGTTTGCTGGGTATGTGCTTGTATTTCAGCAGTAGCTTAGTTCTATAGTGGCATTATGCTTCCATCTGAAACAAGACTGTTTCATGTTTTGCAGGAAAGCTTAAAAATGCATGAGTTATAGAAGATTGTTACCTTTACCTTAATGAATTTGAGTTTTGATTTTTGCAGTTAAATCATTGAAGTGAAATTCAAATAAAGATAAATACATTAAGATATTCTTCCAAATCTCTGTTTTTACTGGTATGATATTTCAGCACAGTAGCTGCTTTCGGTGAAGCTGTTCAGGTATAAAGATAGTGACATGCATAGCTGTTTGTAATATCTGAACTAATGGAATGCATTACTTTCCTCTTTTTGTGTGTGCATTTCAGTTCCATACTTGCAAACCTAAATTCACTATTAAGGGCTTGGCTTTTGCAGACCTTTGTATAATGGACCAACACCTTTATGCTCTCTGCCATGCTTTAGCAATAAAGAAATTATTCTCTGTGTATGATATACACATTAGTCTGACCTTCAACTCTTCTGTACCATGCTTTATGTTTTTACTCAGCGATCCAAATCATAAAAATGGCATATTTAAATAACATTCATGAATGCTGAGTGCTGTTGGCCCTATCTACAGTATCGGTAGCCAAAAAAGATCCCTCTTGTCCTAGGGCATAGTCTTTCTGAGCAAACCTTTTTTTTCCCCTTCCTGCCCTGCTTTTGTTTCTCTCGTTCCTGCATAAAACTGGTGTTTAAGGATCTGATTCAGTGAAATAAAATTAGTCTTTAAATATGGTCATCAGATTCGGGCTCAGGAAGAGACTAACAATTGTATGATGCTAGGAATGGAAGAGACATCACAGCCCTTTATTTTCTATGGAAAAGATACAGGTCTAGATAACTTCAGAAAGGCAGAGCAAGAGAGCAAGGCATACAGGCCTCTGCTTTAAACAATGTTTGGGTTTGGGGTTTTTTTTAGAGAATCATCTTTTCCCTCATCTTACATTTCCTGGTAAAAATAGGGAAAAGTCCTCACTCCACCTTTTCTGCCTACTGCTGTCCTACACCTCCTAAAGTAAGAATTTAAAGTATCACACAAAGTTTTACACAGCCAGGTCGAGTAAGATGTGTCTGATCCATTGTTCAAGTTAATATTTCCCCCATTTGTTTACAGTGGTTTGGTTGAGATTTATTTTAACCAAGCCAAACCACAACTGCACATTATTGTTTTACCTTTGTTTCAGATTTTGAACACCTCCAATGTCTCCCAAGCTGTCACTCTGTTTTATGTAGTGAACAATCAAAGCACAACTCTAAACGGCACTGTTTCCAGCAACCTTCTCAATCAACTGTCTGCTGAACTGGTGGGTTTCTACCTAACCTACCCACCCCTCACCATTGCAGAATGTAAGTATGCACTTCCTACCACACAGCTCCTTCAGATTAGTCAGTGTTGAGCTTATGCTTTGTAACCACCATAAGCTTTTTTATCAAGCTCAGAGATCGTAGGTGTTTCTGATGATTACCTTTTAAACCTTTTTAACTACACTAGAATGGCATTTGATTATGGGTGTTTCTGTTTAATCCATTTGTTAAATCTGGTATGTGAAATTAAGCTCCCCATAGGGACAGGTTATCTGCTCACTGGAGGAGATCAGTGCTCACTGGAAGTGAGAAGAGACCGGAATGTGCTGGTATGTGCATGGTAATGGAGTCTGTTTGAGGAAGGGCAGGTTCCTGCTGATCTCACTGTGTGTAAATCTTCATGAGATGCTCATTAAATCTGAAATAGGGTTCTCAAATACCAGTAAAGTTCTAGTTAAGCTTCTGGTAGCTATCATACTCACTGGTAAGGCTAACCACGTGATGGAGTAGCTTGTAATTTTTTCATTTCACAAGTATTGGAACAATTGGTCACTTAAGGGAAGAGCAAAGTAGATCTTTATGACTGGACTAAGTTGATTGATAGCTTTAGGTAAAATTATTAAGGTCCTCGATCATTTTCTGGGGAGGTAGAGGAAGAATGTTGACAGATAATATGCTTGGGGATAGGAAGAGGATTTAGGGCAGAGCCTGTCCTCTTCCTCTTGGTGGGTGGTGGGTGAGACTGTTCAAAGAGTACTCTGTGTGCAGGACTTGTCTTCATAAGGCATCCAGGAGTACAAGGACAAAGCCTAAGGAAATGATGGTGGCTGCACTCTGGTCAAGTGCTTGGCCTCCAAAATAGGCCTGAGCATATGGGAAGGATTGGGATGCTTCTCACAAAGACAATACAGGTGTATGCTTGGTAGATGGAAGCTCTGGAAGCCATTTGTCATGCATCAAGAGTCTTGTGGTATTGCAGCTCTGTGCTGATCCCTGCACGTGATGAACTGATCCAATAGTCTTTAGCTAGTGTTCCTTTAACAACTAATAGCTTATTTCATTTTGGAGCTTTATTCCCAGTGCAGCAGATATACTGCAAACTCATGGACTTAATGTGCCCATAGTGCTTATGGCTTCAGACTGATAGCATGTCTTGTGAAAATACTTACTTGAAAAGTGTTTGATGCTTACTCAGGTGACAGTGTAGTTGTTTCAGTTTCTCAAACAAATACTGCATCTGTTCTCAGTGTGTTATTTCCCAGTAGACTCCAGCAGCTCCTCCAGAGTCTTGGAAGTCTGTCATGGAAATGCACAGCTCAGGACATGCCACAAATCTCTCAAAAGCAGTAACTGCACATAATCACATCCTTTACAGTGTTTACTATTTCAAACCACTTTGGAGTTTAAGAATCAAGGAAACTCAATAGCAGTGCACCACCATGCAAGGCATAGGTATTTTCTGAATTAAGTTCCAAGTATGAATGCTTTCATCTATTGAAAAATGCTGTACTGTATAAGGAATTAACAGCACACTGAGTTGTACAGCCAAATGCACTTTGGGGATGGCAATGCTAACAAAAGACATCAAACCAGCATACATCAGTTTCTCATAGATGTAAACTCATATAGTTGTCATACCTTAAATGGTATTAATGGCCACATGCTCTCAGGTGTGTTCATTCGTCACTTGCATTTGTAATTCTTGTGCAGCTGCCTTCTGTGATTGGTGGAATCTGATCCTGGTTTATGTTAATGCTGTTTTTGGTTAGAACTGTGGTCTGGGTTAAGTAAGGATTAAATCATCATAGAATGCCACCTTGTTTTCCCCAGGGCATTAGTCACAGAGAAAGCAGCAGATATGTATATAACACTGGCACATGCATATTACCTGTCATTTCAGAAATGGGCAGTCCTGGGCTGTGCCCCAGAGAGTGTAACAACCAGTATTCTGGCAACAGAAGAGCAGTTGTACTGTTTATGCTTGAGGTCCTTTTTCAGGCAGAAGAGAAATCATAACCCACACAATTATGCCTATAGACTCTTTCCTGGGCCGTAGTTCAGGTTTATTTGCCACTTTCTGGTTAACCAGTTTGGGGAACATACAGTGAGTTGAATGCTGGAATATTATGATGTAATTCCAACTTTTTGTTTTTAAAGCCTTGGAGTATCCAAACCTTGATGTCTCAGAGTCAACTAGAGACTACTGGGTGATAACAGGTACTTTTGAATTTTCTTCCCTCCTCCATGAACTTCAGATTAATTTTCAGTGCTCATTTATACAACAGTAGTGCATTAATTTTACTCAAAAATAAGTGGCTCCCAACTGAACCTTCCTGTTACATTCAACTGAGCAAATGTATTTACAGTTACTCTGGGGCATAACTGTGATTTGTCAGCTTTAGCAGAGACTTTTACATTCCACACTGCCTCAGAATTTACACCACTTGGTCTTAAGCACTTTGGGAGTGCAGTGTTATCTTCTCAGAGTTTTAAAACATAAATAGACTTTTTTTTTTTAAATTTTATTTTTTTTCCCCTGGGACTTGGATTTATATCTGAAATCAAAAGAGGTTTGTAAAGAAGAAAGGTGATCTGTTAGAGTAAGGAGGTTCGCTGTAATTTACTGACTGTCTGGGTCCAGGAATTTTGGCATCTTCCACCTGAAGGATTGAGCACAACGTTGTGGAGGAAAAGAAAGTGCAGAGAATGCTATTAGGCTTCAAAATACTTGTCTTTTTTTTTTTTTTTTTTTTTTNTCACAATCCTTTTGACTTTTGGAGTGATAACTGGGAAAGAAAGAGACCCTTTTCCCCAACCATCTTTGCGTGAGGGAATACCAAGGCCTTTCTAACCGGTGTGTCTGTATCTGGTATTGTTTAATGCTCAGAAGTGCAAGAGAAAAAGAACCTAACATGAAATAGATTAAATTCTATTCTTTGCTTCTAGAAGCCAGTGTGATTTGGCACCTGCTACATCTATTCATAATTTTGAGGTAAATTTTTGCAGAGATTGTGATGTTCTGAAGAGAGTGGTACAGCTCCTCCCCGTTTGGACCCTGTGAGCCTGATACTCTACTTCTTGCCTTTGTGCACTTACTGCAGTGGGGTATTGTTGTTATTACAATGGAACACTTTTTTTTTTCTTTTTAAATCATGGTGGTCCCAAAAGATTTTTGAAATAATACTTGAAAATCATACATATGTATGAATTAAATTAGCATGGCATAACACTTTTTTGAACTTTGTGTAAATTCAGTGTCTTTTTTAATTGCATATGCATTTATACATTAAAAAAAAAAAAGTATTCAGTTTTCAGTGCTCTCCAAGTGATACTTTCTTTCAAGCAAATTTTGTTTGTACAAAATTGTAACTTCAGATTTCAAAACTGCTGGATGAAAAACTGCTTTAGTTAACAGGAACATCTGGCAATAAGCATAAAGCCAGGTGTCTCTCAAATAGATTTTTAACTTACTTTTTACATTGAAGATCATGGGTTTTGGTGAGATGAAGGTTTCCAGGTTTTGGATGGTTTTATTCTCTCAAACAGTCTTGACAATAACAGAGAATAGCAGTGAAGGGTCTGAAACCCATCAGGATTTCCCAAGGGGGTGTAACAGTGTCCAGCATTTTTTCTTCTAAGTTAGTTAAAGCATCTCTGTCCTAAACTACTCTGCACCCATGTGCTACTTTGTCTGTCCACGGAAGATGTGCTACATGTCATTTTTCTGTATTCCCACAGTTATTCAAGGGGTTGATATTGCATTACTTGGACTGAACAACCAGAGCTTTGCAAGATTAATGGAGCAGCGTTTGGCCCCACTGTTTATGATGTCTCATCAGCAAGGAAGGCGATTCAAACGTGCCACTACTGTGGGCAGCTACACTGTGCAGGTGCTCAACACAGCATCAGTTGCACCTAGATATATGTCAAAAGAGCTTTGTTGGTGTGTGTTCTATGTCAATTTCTGTAAAAAAAAAAAAAAAAAGCAACCAAGAAAGCAACCAAAAAAAAATCCCACAAAAATAATTAAAAAAACCCAAACAACCAAAAATGTTTAATTGGGTTGAGACTTTTTCCATGAATGCCAAAGCAGTAAGTGCTGAATGGCTGGCATTGCCAGTGGTGGTCTTTTAATCCAGTCAGCTATGTTTGCATGCCTCTCATCTCCTAGAAATCGTCACTGGTTAACCGCTGCTAATAAATATTTTCTCTTTGGTTGCTATGAGGATTGGTACAAAGTGCCTATTTTTAGTGCAAAGTCTTGTATTCAGCATAAGGAAGAGTTTCAGGCTTTTGTTAAAAAAAAAAAAAAGTTTCCTAGGTCTTCATTTCCTAGGTAACTCAATAAAACTAGAAATGCTTTTTGTTGGAAAAAAAAGAAAAGATATGAAGCAATCTTTAGACAGAGCCAGTTGTCAAACCATGTGGCAAGAGACCATGTTATGAAATAGAGATTTCCATCCCAAGTAATTTACTGATTATTTTTCTCTTAGCCACATTTCCCATTAAGTACTTTGAAATGATCATAGTTTGTTTTCTCACCACTTTAGCCACTTGATGCTAGTTGTGGAGGGATTCAAAGAGGATCAGTCTTCAAAAACTGCATGACAAGTTACTGCTTTTCAGTTGCATGATGTCTTTCAAGAATTGTTGTTGTGAGATATGTAAACCAAATCACTGCTACTCATTTGCCCCCAATTCTGGGCTTTCCCACTGACAGAATCTAAGAGAGGGAACTTGTTTTCACTTGCCAAAAATGTGAACCTTTGGAACATTTTCCATGAAAACATGACATGTTAACACATAATGTCCATCACATAATGGAGAGGAATCACAAAAGTCCTTTTTTCGTCTCATTGTTGGAAGTGTTTGATGCTTCCTCCGCTCTCAGGGAAAGATAGAAGTACAACACAAAAATTCTGCTGGTGATGTGCAGAAGAAAATGGGAAAAGTGTGGTTCTCTTGTGAGATCAGGATCACGAATGATAAATACAGGAGCGAGGAAATTTTTCAACTGCAACATGCTAGTAAAATATAATTTCCAATATTAGGACAGATTTTAAGAGCCCCCTCTTTAGAGGGGACTGCAGTGTCATTGATCCTGTCCGCCTTTTTACTGCACTCTTTTCTTAGTATGATGTTTTTATGTTTAAAAATTTTGAAGGCAGGTAGTCCTGGAGGGCTGGAGCAGCTCTCCTGTGAGGACAGGCTGAGAGAGTTGGGGCTCTTCAGCCTGGAGAAGAGAAGGCTTCCAGGAGACCTGATAGTAGCCTTCCAGTATCTGAAGGGGGCCTACAGGAAGGCTGGGGAGGGATTATTTACAAGGTCTTGCAATGACAGGACAAGGGACAATGGGCTTAAACTGGCAGAGGGGAGATTTAGACTGGATGTTAGGAGAAAGTTCCTTCCAGTGAGGGTGGTGAGGCACTGGAACAGGTTGCCCAGGGAGGTTGTGCCTGCTCCCTCCCTGGAGGTGTTCAAAGCCGGGGTGGACAAGGCCTTGAGTAACCTGTACTAGCAGGAGGTGTCCCTGCCTATGGCAGGGGGTTGGAACTAGATGATCCTTGAGGTCCCTTCCAACCTTACCATTCTATGGTTCTATGATTCTATGATTCCTCACTAAGTTAAGCAGCCTAGCCTACGAAGGGGAGAAGCTCTGATCCTGTGAGAACATTTGCATGGAGTTTATGCTTATATGGGGTCTTAAAGGAGTTCTTTGTGTGAACTGTTTTCAAATAGCTCCTGGCAGCTTTTGCAACGGTGTGAAACAAACACACTGTGTTTCTCTTTCTCACATGTTCTTTGTTATTTTGTTTTTCCTGAAAGATGGTAAAAATCCAACGTATTCCAGGACCCAAGGAGCCAGCTGAACTGACATACTATACTTTATACAATGGGAAACCTCTACTGGGCACTGCAGCTGCCAAAATTCTGAGCACCGTTGACTCTCAGCGGATGGCCTTGACACTGGGTTATGTTATTCAAGTTCAAGCTGATCGTAAGAGGTTTTTTCTTTGCTTTAAAATTCTCTGGTTTAGTGCTTTGGTTTTGCTTTTAATTAATTGATTTATTTATTGGAAAAAAAAATCAACGTAGCCTCAACCAATCACACAGAAGTCAGGCTGCTCTTTTTCCTATGAAAAACTGACTAATCTTTTATCACAGTAAATCAAAGTCATATACCAACTGCTATTTAGCAAATCACTGCAAAATTTACTGTACAACTAATATTAAACACATTCAGTTCTATGAACTGAACAAATGTTTGGGTTTTGGGTTCAGTTTTGGGCTTTGTGTGTGTGTGTAATAACAGCTTAATGTGTGAATTGATGCCTCTCTTAGCTAACTGAACCCTCTCCACAATGCCAAGGTCATCAATTCAGATGCCATTAAAATTATATAGTGGAGACAGTACTGGTTCTCCTTAGTGGCTAAACAGTACATAAAATGGAAATCCCTGGTGCCATTATTTCTTCCTGAAGGAGGACTAATGTTGAAATAATTGCATGTAAATGGTGATAGGAAAAGAAGGGACCACTATGAGTGATGTGTCTTCCAGAGGATGTGATTCAGGTAGACTGAAGTGTGATACAATTTTCAGAGAATACACCATATGCTGTACCTGATCCTTGATTTGATCATTGTCTGTTACTTGAACCAGGATCTCCATTTATGCTTTCATAAATTCTAGCATCTAACTGCTAAATTACTTTTTGTTTTCCATGAGAATATTTCTTTAATGTCTTTTTATTCAGTAAAGCAGCTGTAGGAAATCTATAGAAGATTCCCAGCCCTTTTGTTCAACGTTGTGATTTATTTGGATATTTAGGTAATGGTGGCATCTGCTGCTTATCATCTAACTTTGTGTTTCCATGGCCTGATAAGGCAGCCTTGTTCATCCGTAGATTTTCAGACAAGTAAAATATGCACAAAATACCATACAAAGACAATATACAGAAATTGAAATTATGACCCCAGGTAACTGAGATTCTGAAATGAGGGAGGCAGTTGTATCTTTGTATCTTATAATGAAAAAAAAACCCCACCACATTTCTTTCATTTTAGACATGGTATTTTCAGTCTGTCTTTGTAATCCCAAAGAAAATACTTTGTGTGCATTTCATTTTTACTCACTGTAATTTCTGTTATAGCAGAATAAAAAGTTCTGTACCAAAAAAGCAGTAAAAAAAGACATCTACCCTCAGGACCTGTTGGCTAGACAAGACAGACAAATAATAAAAAATACAGATGTTCCTGTTCTCTAAGTGAGGGACTGAGTTGCAGCAAAAATAAAAGGCTTGCTTCGAGATCCAATGAAGCCTTACTGCATTGAACAATTGGATTGACTTTCTCAAGGTCACATTGCAAGCTAGTAACAATTAAAGATGAAAACCAGGATTCCTAAATATCTACCCTGTTAGCCATAAGGTCATTGTTTCTTCTGCATCCCCTAGAAAGAAGTATAGATTTTCAACAACTGTCTGCTGCTCCTATAGCAACAATCTATAATTAAAGTTATTGTTATCTGATAAAATGCAGATTCACTTTCCATTCCCACAGCCCCAAACTAAATGTCAAAGTCAATAATTTAAAATTATGCAAGTTCCTTGAAAAGTGAACCTTGAAATGCTTCAGCCTGGCATTTTGGGCAGTCCTTAAGCAGGGGGTTACCGTCACACTGCACACAAGATATGCACCTGATGGTGCTATTCCTACAGCAGCCTATGAACTACATTGGCTTTGTAGAAGGTTGTAGATCTATAAAGAAAAGAGGTTCAAGTTTCACATGGACTTTCATCTGGCTTTTGTAACTACTACTGAAGAAGATGATGCATGTTTTGAGTTTGAATCTGTAAGATGCTGAATGCCTCTGACAGCTAATAAGCTCAATGACATTTGAAAGCGCAAGTCCCCTAGGAAATGGAGAAGGCTGCTTTCCACTGGTGTTCTCACAATTGCCTGTCCACGTCAGCAACCAGTGGCACAGGAAAACAACTAGGGATAACTTGATGAAATGCACAAAATATTTCACTGAAACAACATTCAGCATCCTAAGGAGGTTATCTGGTGGTTTTCCAGAAAGAAATGAAATGAGAGAACTAGGGATGTATCACAGGGGATCTCTTATGTGTGTACAAGCTGCAAGTTCATATTAAGTGACTTCATTCTGATAAAATAGAATCTAAAACGTTTTAGCATCACTGCATCTCTGAAATGTACCCCTTTCCCTGATGTCATTATTAGTATATTTGCAAGGAGCTCCTCCCAACTTCATCATTTTCCCCCATTCAGAAATGATGGGTTCATTCTGGCCTTAACTATGATAAACCATTTCTAGAGCACAAGAAAAGAATTTTCTTATTGCCTGTTGATATCAGCAAGAGCTGTTAGTGTGCTTAGTTTCACTGGTTTTGGAAAAGCAGTGCCACTTGGCAGTTGTTGAGCCAGTAAGTCTTTGAGCCCACCTATGGACTCGGTGTTTATACTTCTAACACATATGCTACCTTTCTCTGAGCTGCTTTTCTGTTTGAAAAATAATTAAGGATGTATTACTTACACTTTTGTTGCTGTTTGTTGTTTATTCTGTGAATGAACCATTGGAGTGATGCCTAATATGTCATCTAACTTGACTTTGGGAGTTGATGGCTGCTTTTGCAGCAGCTGGCTGTGACTAAGAGAAGAGATCCCAGGGATTTGTGAACTGAACATTGGTTCTGATTTTTTTCTCTTAGGGATTACTTACAGTCCTTTTATATTAATTATTTTATGAAGACAGTTGACTGTTTTGGAAGCAGTTTAAATCATGTGCACAGTGAAACTTATCAATGTTGATTTGCAATTTCCTGTAGCTGTGGTGAAGAACCCCCCAAACAACCTGTGGATCATTGCAGCGGTGCTGGCTCCCATTGCTGTGGTTACTGTTATCATTATCATCATCACAGCAGTTCTGTGCAGAAAGAACAAGAATGACTTCAAACCAGACACCATGATGAACCTGCCTCAGAGAGCTAAAGTGAGTGAGCAATTTCTAGATCCAAGAGGTCCATTTGCTTTCTGAGGTTTTAGCTGTGTTTCTCTGCTAGCTGTAGTTGAAGGATGTTTGGAACTGAAATGGTTGTTAGTGACAGGTTGAATCTTTGCACTTCTCTGAGTTACCCTTCTGTTTCACTTGGGAGTCATTAACTTCCAGCTTGTGCCCTGCTGCATAAGTAGCAGTAATGGAAGAACTGTTACACAGCAATAGAAGGCACTGAGCTGTTAGGGCAGAGTGGGCTTTACTCAGGGCAGGAATAGAGTACTATGCTTAGACACGAGCAGCAGCATGTATCCTCTGGGACCTCAGTCCCACACCCATGACCTGAGCTACTCCTACCTGCTGCAGGTAGCAGTGGTTGAAGTTCTGCGCTCTGGCAGCGGATCAGATCTGGTCCTAAGCAGAAGTTTTCCACCTAACTCCTAATCCAGAAAATACATTATTTATTTCATTTTTTTTCCCCCAGAAAATTTCTTTCACTGCTAGATGTTTTGATCTTTCTAATTTATTTGTGGATATTGGTTGGGTTCAAACAATTGTTTTTCTAAAAGTTACTAACCCATAGCAATCAGAGGTTGTATTTTTCCAAATCAAGTATGTTTTCAGTTTGATTTGCTGTCTCTAGCAGAAAACACCACAGAATACTGATTTGGCTCCATAACAAAAAAAGTCTGCCTACTCAATCCTGTTCTTAAATGGCTTATAAACAGGGCCACCCAAAGGTAGGAGGTTTTAGCCTGTGGTGTGTAATTCATACTGTCCCTTTATTCTTCTATCTGCTTTGCAATTCTCTATTGTCATGAGAGTCAAATGCTAATTTTTACCTTTGGTTTGTTAATGCTACAGACAGCAGGATTATTGTGATTTCAGCTCACTTACATCTGCTGAAAAATGTGGATTGGAGGGAGAATGGAAAGAAGGCATGATGCATATGACAGCTCTTTTTTCCTCGTCTTAGGTTAGTTGCAGATGGGTGCAGCTGATGCCAGTTGGAAAAAAAGACATTTTTATCAAAAATGATGTGAAAGTGACATTTCCATTTTGGTTCCAGTATACTCATCCTATTTATCCAGTGTTATCTGACTAGTGCTGTGGCTAGATCTGCAGAAGTGAAACAAGCAATATAGCAAACACAAGCAAAAATTAATACCACTGCAGTGATACCATGTAATGTCCCACTGAAACCTCAAAAATGCAAATCAGCCTTTATTTGGGGCTGTTGCAAATACTATGCACTACTCAATTTTTCTTACAAGTAATCTTGGACTCAGCTGAAGGACAAAATGAGACTAAATTGTTTTGACCTGGCCGCCATCATTATGGGATGCTTTACAGCTGAAGAAAGTTGCTATTTATGAAAAAAAAAACAAACAAAACAAACCAACAACTACTGCTGGTTGAAGCCACAGCACAGAAAAAAAAATTGAAAGTGTTTTAATATTTCAATCCACACTTGTCATTCTGAAAGAATGAGAAAATTGAATTTTTACTTTTCCTGAGAATTCAGATTTAATCAGGCTACAAAACACACGGTCAGGTTAAAACTTATTTAGTCAGGTTGCAGCTGCATCAGCAGTCAGTGTCATCAGATGGGAATTGCATCTGCAGAACAAAATAATTGGTGCTGAGCTTCTAGCATCCACGCTATGCTTGGTTCAGGAGATTTTCCTGCAGGCTTGCTTACATTTGCAGCTGGAGTGCAGGAGGTCCACTCGTAGAGCACATTTCCCCATTTTTGGTGTATTTTGAGGCTCCATAAACTTAACCTCATCCATTATATAGGAAGTCATCCATTTCAAAATGAGAGATAAATGGCTTTCTGTTAAGTTTCACAACGATGACTCTATCAAAAAGGTTCAGCCAAGTCTAGTTTTGAGTGTAGGCTGTGGAAGATAAATTTTGCAGTGAGATTGGCAGTGGACTGTTATTCTCATTCCTGATTTCAGCATCTGTACTTAAAATAAGGCTAAGAAATGTATTGCCACATTTCATGTAGCTTGTCAGTACAAGCAGGTGATGGGCACATATCAGTACCACACTGAAACTGAATGTGTTCTTTCTCATGGCTTGCAAAAGTACCTGAGACTGCTTGATTAATGCTGAATCTATTCTGCAAGTGAAACCACCGCAGACTGATTTTTAGTTTAAGCAGCACCTTTAATATTTTTTTCCTCTGCCTGAGATTTGCTGTTAAATCACTGGAGGAGTTTTTTGTTACCTTTTGAATACCTAGCAAACTGTATAGAGAGGAAAGGAGAGTATTATGGGATACCCACAGCCCTGGATTTCAGCTGGTTTTGTTTACAGTGGTGCCATCTTATGTGCTCGGATTCCAAAAGTCCTGTTCCAAGGGGACTGGCAGCACGGAGCTGCCTGTTCATCGCTGCAGTCCTTTGCTGCTGGGAGCAGCGGAGGCTGCAGGTCCTCGCAGAGCAGAGCTGCCTGCCACGTCCCTCCAGAAGCTCCGTCCCGTGCAGCGGGACAGGATGCACGAACACAGCTCCGAGGGGTAATGAAACGTTTAGCCTTAAATATCCTTCTGTAGCTGGGGAATGTGATCTAACTGAACAACTGCATTGCTGCCCGTGCCTGGTAATTAAGGAATGACTCTTTTCTTGGAGCAGACTGAAGGTTAAGTAAATGAAGTTTAAAAGATGACCTGTCATGTGCGGTGCAGTGCAGTTTATACTGTCTGCCGTAGGAATTGTGCTGCTGTTCTGCATTGCCTGAGCACTCAGGGACATCTGGACTAACTTGCAGGGAAAAAGAACTACTACTGTTATTTTCAATTGCTTTTCCAGATGGAAAGAAGTGTAAATTCCAATCAGTGAAATTCTGATGGGAATTAATTTTGATCTTCTTTCAGTGCTGTTTTTACTTTGAGCAGTTTGTTTTTGCTTTGAGGTTTTGGATAGATGTTAACTTTTCCCTCCCTTGCTTTCTAATTCACAGCATGTTTGTTTCAAGGCTGTAATCTGATTTGTCACCTTTCCTTTCTTTTTGAGCATGAAAGAATAAGCTTGCAGGTAAACAGATAAGATCTGCAATCTAAGACCCACAAGCAAAAGTAAATACTGCAGGACATGAGACAACAACCACTATCAATTTGATAAAGGGCACGGAAAAAAAGATCAGTGAAACTGTCTGTGTACAGGAGAAGGCCTGATCGTGCCTTTTTTCTTTGTTTATTTGGATTTTTTCCCCTAAATATCAATTTTTAAAAATTATCATTATAAGGAAAAAAAAAAATCCAGAAACAGCTGCCTATATTCATTCTGCCCTTTGCCCAAGCAATGTAATGTGATAGGCTTGTAATTAATTTATTATTTCAAAAGCAATATTCAAATCCTAGCCCTTCGGTCTTTCTCACTATTTTGGCCATCCTGGATATCTACTCTTGCAGTGTTTCAGCAGTGCCTGATTGTGGTTTATTCTTGCCAGTTCCCTTCAGGGGTGGTAAAACCATCTGCTCCTGTGGGCTTTTACAGAGCAGGGTTCCAAGATCAAATTTTATTTAACGCAGTATGTCTGCTGATGAGGATGGCTTTGTCAACTCTTCCTTTATTGCAGTTTGAAACTAGGCATGGTGGTAAGTAGAACTCAGATTAAAATAATCCTTTCTTTTCTTCTTTTGACAGATCTGCAGAGTTCTTTAGTAAATTCTTATGTTCTGCTGTTTCTGGTTTGGTTTTGTTTGCTTTTGTAATTTTTTAAAATATAAAGTATAAGTTGCAACTTCTACTCTTTCAAAGGCATGGAGAGAGAAATAACTGACTTTGCTGTTCTGCTGCCTTTTTGCAGCTAAGAGAGTCTTGACTAACACTTTATGTAGATAGTAAGGTTAAAAAAAACATTATTTTGTTTAAAAATCTGTCGTGCTTTGCAGTAGTTCTTCCTAGCTGTCCTTCACACAGCTTCTGCTTCCCCTTTCATCATGCCTTTCCTTTCGTTAATTTCCTCCCTTATGCTAATTTGGTGGCTGCTTTGGTGGTAACCTACCTTCAGAGAGGGACAAGCAGAAGGCTCTGTCAGGAGCAATGCTGTCATGACTTGCCATGAGGTGGTGATGGTGAATTAACATTTCTCTGCTATGTTGCAAGTTCCATTGTGGTGCTGTGCAGAGATGTCTGCTCTCCTAAATGAGCATTAGCCCAGTTAGTGCCTCCATAGTGCATTGGAGCTACATATCAGAGGAATATTGAAGTGCATGAGCTCATTAGAAATCATCAGCCTCAGCTCAAGCACATTCCCTCACAACTGGGAAGGTGATGCAGATCCCCATAACCAAAAAGCATGTTTTATTTAAAAAAAAAAAAAAAGGAGGACAGATCCATTATTTTCAGACTGAGACTACCTGTGATGTTTATTAGTGTTTAAGCTATAGCCCAGATTTAATGAGGCACAGAACAAGAGAAAATGTTTTTTCAGAGTTCATCCTTTTTTTTTTGGTGCCATCAGCAGGTTTTTTTATCCAGCTGATTTTCTTCCAGAGCTACAATATTCAATATGAATGTGATAGGAACCTGAGAGAGACTACTCAGTTGTTAACTGTTTGATTCTGATGTGTTTCTCAAAGGATATTTGAGGGTTAAAATCACCATTGATCACCTTTTGAAGTGTTTTATAGTGCTTCTTTAGCATTCTACCAGTAGTCTTTGTCCTTCAGGAAGAGTATCCTCACAGTCTTTGGTAAATTAGTTTAATTTAGTGTGGCAAGAATATTGTGTTTCATATTTTTTTCCAGACACGGTCAGGAATTTGAGTAATGTTTTTTTCTTTTATTTCTTTCTATTTTTCCAATTAAAAAATTGCAATTTGGAAAGTCAAGGTTTGCTTAAATGCTTTAATTTTTTACATTAAGAGAAATCTGCCTTTTGGTTGCTCTTTTGCCTAGAAGGCATGTGTGCATTCTGCTTGTTCCTTACAGAGGCAGCAGGGAAAGCCTGGCTGGGCTTTAGGGTGGGAGAAGCTGGGCACAGGGCCCTCAGCTGCCTTGCTGCAAGGCTCTTGCAAATGCTGCTTCCCGAGAGAAACAAGTGAAGTCAATAACAGCATTCCCAGTAGGCAACTGGCAAGGCAGAAGAAATATACTTTCACTGATGTAAAAAAGATCCTTTTGCCCATTAAACTTCATGTGCCTTTTTGCCTTTGTCTTGATTTGGAATAAATTACTCCCACTCTCATAGGAAACACAAAGGTTTTTGTCAGAGAAAGTTTTCTGTTTTCTGTGTGGTCTTATTATTCTCCCTCCTATTTATTTTTTTTTCTATATGCTCATTATTCCATTGTCTGTTAAAGGAGTTTCCAAGGGTGTTGCAGCAGGGTAAAGAAAGGTTAACCAAGATCAGCTTTACACTAGCTAATCACTATTAAAACCAATAAACTGGTTTGTTGTTGGGCATTCTTGTGGCAATCTACTTATCTTCACGTGTCTATTCTGTCACGTAACTAAAGAAGTTAAGGGGTAGTGGAAAATTTTATATTGAAATGGGAATTTTATATGAAGCTATGATGCATGTTGGAAATGCATGTTTTATGCTCCCTCCTCCCCTCAACTTTTGTTTTTGCAGCCGGTACAAGGCTTTGACTATGCCAAGCAACACTTAGGTCAGCAGGGAGCTGAAGATGAGGTTCTACCTGTAACTCAGGAGACTGTGGTACTTCCACTTCCAGTTAGAGATGCTCCTTCTTCTCAAGAGAGAGAAACTACTCAGGATGGGAGCACCATCAAAACTGCCAAATCCAATGAAACAAGGAAAAGGTATGGACCAGTGTGTTTCTGCAGAGGAGTGGAATAAGGTTTTACCTCATGTATACACTTAATCATGATCAGAATAGCTGAAGGTCATTATTTCTTCTCTTGGTCACCTCAGACAAGGAATGCAGATTATCCCTTTATCCCAGCTGTTTTGTATGCTTCAAGTCCCATTTTCTACTTGAAATTAACTTTGAGGGTTATCAGCTTTTTATTGCTGAAGAATGATACCAAAGGGAAGAGATGAAAATAAAACAGTGAGCTAAAGAGCCTACAGACTAGAGGTAACAGTGGTTGTCTAGTTCACTGGCATTACACAGTCCTTCCCTCTTGAAGTGACTTAATAACCTAAAATGTTACTATCTGCTTGGTGCAGAGAAATCCTGTAGAACATCAGATCTTCACGTCTTGTATTTGTCAATGCACAATGATATTTGCCCTTCTGCAGCAATGGAAAAGCTTGGAAAATTTGGCAAAATATTGTGGTATCCTGTGACAGGTTCACACTGCAGCCATCTGCAGGAGGTACTACACTGGAAGGCATCAGCTCACACAGCACAGGCTGGAGGACCCTGTGCTGCTGTTCTTCATGGGCCGTAGACCTTCCCATTAGTTCTCAGATGAGTTTTTTCTTACAAATAAACGGAAGCAGAAGGACCCTGAACTGGTATCTGGCGTGGCAAATTTCTGTGGTTGTATAACAAATCACCTGGAATATGGAGAGAGCTGTCTGCAAGGAGCAGCAATTGAGAAGTGCAAGCCAGCTGGAACTCCCCTGGTTCCTGTGGCTGCTTCACTGGGTTTGGATGTAAACTGTTATTCTGCTCTTTGATGTCAGTGGTGTGTTGCTCACACCACAAATCATTAACTATGACAGTCAGTGTGAACCAAACAGCACTTGTTCCTTTTGAACTTTTCTGTCTTCTGATGAAATGACAAATGGAAGGTGAGTGTGACACCGGGAAGATGACTGTGACACTAGGAAGATGACTGTGATACCAGCTGTGGTTGCTGGTGCTGGACTTCCACAGGTTAAGTCATTGCTGAAACTGTTCTGTAAAATGTTTCATTGCCTCTCCAATGCCATGTGTAAATACAGACACAAAATGTAAACCAGCACTATTAATTAATCCTCTAACAAAAGTGATTAATCACTTTGCTCAGTCCCTTGAATGAGCAGAGAAATTCTCCTGCAGAATTTTAAACATTGTCAAATGACCTTGATCCAGGAACTCACAGAGAAGTTACTCTCTTTACAAAATACTTTGAACCTCGGTGCCTTTCTAAGCAAATAACCAAGAGCTGTTTCAAGGAGGCTGGATGAGACAATTAGTGCCACGGTTTAGTTAATTAGAAGGGTTAGGTGATAGGTTGGACTTAATGATCCTAGAGGTCTTTTCCAACCTGGTTAATTCTGTAATTCTGTGATCTTACCTCCTTCAGAGTGATGACTTGAGTAAGTGAGAACATGCAGAATTTCAGCCTCTTTCTGTTCCCAGGAACTGTGTCTGTGGATGGAATATAATAGTTGCTGAAGATGAAGAAATATTTCTTGACTTGTATGTGTTTGCTCTTTCATCCAGGCTACTTTGCAGCCCAGAAAGGTCAATTTAAATGAAACTGCCATGAAGTGTCTGGTAACTGATCAGAATATCTTCTTTGGTATTACCTCTGAAGGAAACTTCACAGTAATACAATGGCCACTTGAAAAGGGTGAATCTTCAAATTAGTGGCAGCAGAAATCA
This sequence comes from Eubucco bourcierii, assembly GCA_013396675.1. NCBI lineage: Eukaryota > Metazoa > Chordata > Aves > Piciformes > Ramphastidae > Eubucco > Eubucco bourcierii. The sequence continues at coordinate 120,624 of VWZE01018578.1, forward strand.
TTGTGCAAGCTAACTGAGAGGTTTATAGGGTAGAAATGCTACTTTTCAAGAAAATTTATTCTCAGTAGACACTGACAAGAAAATCCTGAGACTGGGCTGGGCTGGGTTATGTGCTGAGCTCTCCTAAAGCTCTGTAGCTGCAAAGAGCACATCTCAAATTTTATATATTTCCACCTCGGCTATCTTCAAAAGAGAGTCCCCAAGAATTCCTTTTCTTATACTTTTCCCTTCCTGTCCTGTCCCTGAGCACAATAAATTCTCACTGCTAACACCAGAGAGGGTACTCAGAACTGGAGGTAAATGAGTGTTTCAAGCAAGGTGGCAATAATGGACAGGATGGTATTTATAGTTGGTTTGCTTTAATGCCTTTTTCTGAATTTAAAACCATTGCGACAGCAATAGAACTTGATTTGACCTTTTTTTCTGTGCAAATGAAGTCCTTGTTATTAAGTCCTGTTTCTTTTTTCTCCAATGAAACCTCTTTGCATTATCCTGTTGGCTGTAACACCTCAGTGACAGATCAGAGAGGTGCATGAGGACCTCTGTGGGTCCTGCAGGTGGTTTTCATTCCCACTGTGGCAATTTTCATGTGTAGAAACAACGTGGCACCATGTCCGGGTGCGGAGTATCATCTAATCTAACATGTTCTGCTTTGGCCTGCTTTTCCCAACTTGTGCATTAGGATTTGAGTAATTTGCCCACCCTGAAGAGAATTTCTGCTGAGAGTTTGCTCACAGTGCAGTTCTGATGCTCATTTCTGTTCTTGTTCCTTGTTGGGACTGAATGTTCAAAGTGGTTCTACTCTACCCCACCTCCTCACCCTCTGCAGGGACCAGCTTCAGGGAAAAGATAAGCTACTGTAAACCAAGTATTTTTCTCAGGAGCTTCAGTAAACAATGGTACTGATTAAACCATGTTATGTGGAAAAAAAGAATTTTCATTGTGTGCATACATGTAAAGTGAGTGAATTTTGCATTGTGGCTGGCAGAACAGTTGAGCATAAATGCAGGCTAAATAATGAAGGGATTAGTTTAGCTATACATATAAAAACAAAAACCCACTTTATTTCAGCTGCATAAATGACACTGAATTTATAACAGGATTTTGTTGTCCTCTCCAGTACTGCTTCTGTCATTGTGGGGGCTGTGCATGACAAGTGTTTACTTTTGATGCCACTAAGACCCCCATCAGTCCTGATCTATTGGAGAATTTATTTTCTCCTGTGTTGCTCTGTGCCTGCCTTTACTGTTTCTCTGAGTGCAGTTTGTGTTCTGTCTCCTTTTGGTACAAAATCAAACTTGAAAACTCAGTGATGCAAACTGTGCAAATGAAATAACCTTGAAATGAGGTTTATAAGGAAGAACTTACATCCTCCCTTGTTGCTATGGTTACTTGCAGCCAGTCCCCGAGTCAGAATGGCTCCATCCTCAGCAATGGGTCAGGAAAGCCCAGCTCCAGCCGGAGCTCCCTCCAGAAAGTGATGGCACCGCAAAAAGTGACAAAAGATGAAGGAAGGAAGAGAAATGGTGAGAAGTGGTTCTTGCTGAAGCTGTTTGTGGTCGCCCCTCTAGCTCTACCCATGCAGACACCAGCTGTGTTGAAACCACCATCCTATATCTTCAGCAGAACTTAGGCAGTTTCTGTTTGTAGCTGGTTTGGGTTTGTTCTGGTTCTTTTGTTTTCCCCTTTACTGCTTTAACAGTTCCTCAGCCTCAGTGAAGCAGTAGGATGTTTGCTCTGTGTGGGCCTTTGTGCATTTGTTTCCTTTTTCTTTTTTTTTTTTTTTTTATATTTGTTATTTCTTTAGTCCCCAATAAACTACCACACAATGATGCTTAGTAGGCGGACAGGTTGTACAGATTTTTTTTCCTACGTAGAGCTCTAAGACATTAATTTCCATTACTGTTGTTACTAAGCTATCCTGATCCGATGAAGGTGATTTAATTGGGTAAAAAATAATTTGAGAACGTGAGACCTGTGGAGCTTTAACTTCCCTTCTCTTATCATCCTTTTCATGCCTTTTTGGTGTTATTAACAGCCAGCTTTTCCTGCTGCACCTTGGATGTTACACTGGGTGTTTTTCACATGTCTTTGGTTGAGGGTGGTGACCTTGTGACTTGAACTGTATCAGGAACATCTGATGAGAACTTTTCTTTTGTCTCTCTGCTTATTTCTCCCAAGTTACAGTTTTGCTTGCACAGCTGTATTTTCTAGACTAGAAATATTGTGGCTGAACCGAGTGATCACTTCTCTGTAAAGGAAGGGAATTAAAGTAGATGTGATCACATCAGATGCTGTTATGAACATAAGTCCATAATTATTCTTTGTTAAAAATGTGTGGACAGAAGGACTCAAATAAAGGTAAAATCTTAGTGTAGAACTTCTCTCCTTTCTCCAGTAAGACAACTGAACAACTTTTGTGGAGCATTCAAATGGCAACCCTCATATCATATCATATCATCTCTTGATGATCATTACGGTGATCATTAATTCTTAAGTGCCACACAAAGGCTTTGCTGCTTTAGCAGGAATACAGCATGATGCAGAGACAGATACAAAGCACCAGAGATGGCCTCTGCTCCATGCAGCAAAATCATACTGAGCATTTGTGTCCTTTGCTCTTTCCATTCATGTACTAGAGATCATTGCACCTTGCGGGGACCATATCGTTGGTGTAAGTGTAGTACTCTGTATTTAAATCAACTTCACTGAGGTTTATACACATTTACAAATTCACACAGAGGACTGCAGTTGTTAATTTGTTATGTGTTTGTCACCAATAGTGTTTTCTTCTGACAGACTTGTCACTTCCCTGATCATTCCAGACCTGTAATGATAACTGTTCTGAGTGGTCTTTTTCAAAGAGGTCTATTGTGGGTTTTTTCTTTCATAGACAGCATAGCAGTGTTTCCACAGTTCAGTATTTCAAGGGTCATAATTATTTTCTCAACCATTCAAATGTATCTTATTTTATGAGACAACAATATTTATGGTTTTCAGGGCTAAAAGCTGTCATTTATGCTGTTTTTTTCCCCCTTCTCTACCCAGGAAGCCTATTTAAATACAGTGTGAAGTGATGTTTACATGTGTAGGCAAAACAATTGAGTGAAAAGGGTTTGTTTTTTTTTTGTTTGTTTCATTAGACTTTAAATCTTTAAAGAAAATTGGTAAGAACTTACAGTTACTTTGTTAAAAAACTGAGTAACACCTAACATCCTTCTGATCTGAACTGTGGTGTGTTTCTAGAATACACACATGATGTCATGCAGCATAAGTACTGATCCTGTATTTCAAATCTTAAAGACACTATAATTTCATCTTCTGCTTACTCAATTTGCCCATTTAAAAACTAGCAGTACAACTTTTATACAAAATATGAAACAGGCAGGCTGTTCCTGTCCAAGTGTCCTGGCTTTGAAAGAACCTGTGCTTTTAACACTTTAGCTGCAGAGCCCTCCTGGTAGAGACAATGGCTACTGCTAGAGGAACTTCTTCCACAGCTGCCATGGCCCTGCAAAACATCCAGAGGGATGTTTACATTGTTCCCTGGTAAAAGGACAGGGGCTCTTTCACTCTAGACATATCTTTTAAGCTATGTTTAGGAGAGTTTCCTGAAATGACCTGAAGCTATGGTCACAGGAGATGAAATTACCTCCCCCTTGTCGAAGCTGGCCCCACATTTATTCTCATATGTATCTGCAAATAATCTTCTTTACTTACATGATCCCAAATATCTATTGAAATTAAAAAATAAAAATCAAAGCACCCATTACTGTTCATTGTGGGCTTGCACTTCGTTCCCCAGGGCTACGATTACAACACTGTTGTCATCTCAGATTTTGTTCTTTTTTTCAGGCTTTTATCTTCATTCAGGGTGATTAATATCAACAGAATATGTTGGCTGTTCTTCCTTCCAGTTTAAGAAGGAAGCTGCTTTGCTCCTGCTTGTTTGTCTGAAGCTGCTGCAGCTCTCCAGCGTGGTTGTAGGCTGACACCTCTAAGGCGCATGTCAGCAAAAGCAGCAGCATATTTTCTTCTTTGAAAAACAGCATCTTAAAACTGAAATGAATCCCTTGATGGTCACATGTCTGATCTGGGGACTCCAAGTTAGAATGGCTCATTAGTTGCCATAGTTACAGACCAATTTTAGATTCTATTTCTTGCTGACATTTAGTTACACAGAAAAATGACAGCACTGGATGTTACCTCAGTAGATAAACTCTATGTGGCTTGTATCAGAATTGACTCCAAATGGAGTGTGTCAGGGCTGAGAGAGTATAATGTGAATCCAGCATAGAATGACAGGCTTGGCTTAAGGACCTAATGTTTTGGAGGATCAGAAGAACTCTTCAGTTGAGCTTTATTTCTAGGGAAAACATAAAATATCTTTTTGTATTACAATATGATAAGCCTTGGTAAGAGAATTCCTTTTTATCCCTTCTCTTTTTCTTGAAAAACACTTATTAGTGTTTATTAGAAAGTTTCCTTTCTAAAAGTTGATGAACTATCATTTCATTCATTTTGGCACTTTAAAAAAATCATTTAAATTTGCATATGTTGCAAATGTTAGAGGACTGTGAGATGAATGAATCAGCCAAGACAGATACGGGCAATTTCTGAGATGGATTTGGAAGAGAGCAACAGGATTTTATCACTTTAACCTTTTGCTTTATCAGGCTAACCTAGGGAGGAGAAGCAAAAGGCTGAACTCACAAGAACTATAGCAACCTACAGTAAAACCCTTTCCTTTCAGCAGCCCCTAATGAAATGAAGTCAGTAAAAGTTCCATAGATTGTTTTTCCAGTCTTTTAGTACTTGGTCTTGCAACCTTCCCCTTAACATCTTCAGGAGGGCATGACTGCTTCTTTGTTTTGATAAAAACAAAAACTTCACTTTTGCTCCATCAAGAGCTGTTAGCAATAGCTGAGACCTCGTGTAGTTGAGCCAAGTTTTGTACTTGAAACTCATCATCACTAAAAGGTCATGCATCACAGTTAGAGATGCACAAGCAGCATTCCCAAAGAGCCAAACTTCTGTGTTCAAAGCCCCTTCTTTTCCTCCTCCTAGGAATCCCAGCTGCAACACTTCTTGTCATCTTCCAAGGATTTGGACATTGCCTTTAAAAACAGATGTAACATTTCAGAAGCTGTACAGTCAAGGGCCTCACTCCTTTTAAAAATATCAGTCTCTGAGACTACCAATTTCTCTGTCTAGGCAGAAGCTAGCATATACATTTTTAACTCTCTTTTCCTCCTGTTCTTCGTGGAGATCTCTGAAAAGTAGATGTCTGCAGGAGCAAAGTACTAAAGAGGAAATCTTGGCTGTGTTATTGGCTTAGCTAAAATCAAAGGGATTTTTGGATGTAACTCAGTCAGGCTATGATACACTGCCTCCTTTATTCTACAGGAGTGTGGACCACCAGCTTTCACAGTGTCCAATGTGGCAGCTCAGCATCTGAGCCAGCTTTTCTGAAGTTGAGCAGTTGTCTGTAGTGACTCAAAGGAAAATGAAATATGGCAACAGCAATTGAATCTAGTAGCAGTCTACTTCAACAGAGTTAGCTGGAGTATCTTGTGTATTCCAGCAAACATCCAGCAGCCTTCATCTGCCTTTTTTGTGCTGGATGAGGTGAAGTACAAATTGAAGTGTAAAGGTTGTCATCTTGGCAATTTTTGGTCCTTTAAATTCATCTTCCTAATCTAACCTAACGAGTAGGCTCTCCATTGACTCCAGAGGGTCACAGCTAACTGAGGCAGATCTCTGTGCTCTGGAGGTACCCATCTTGCTTCTTCTAGTGAGGAAACCCAGGCAACTGCACTGAACCATATATGCAAATTTGAAGTGAGATAATTCTTTCATGCTGCCTGTGTCTCTCAGAGGATAGCAAATCAGAGGGCTAGGAATAATTCATGGTGTAGAGAGAGGAGTCTATTCTTATCATCACTCCCTCACCTTAAAGCACTAACTTCCTTTGCCCCAAAACAGTATTATTAGTGGGGATCTTCAGCTAACTCTTCACCCCTTCACAGTAAAAGCTTCTAGGTTTTTCTGGAGTAATTTCTTGACATTTAACAAAATCCACTTGTTCAGCTTGAATCTCTCATCCTGGCACCAGTTACTATTGTTCCTCAGAGCCTCCCAGAAGCTTAATACACTGAAGTTCTTTTAATTTTGTTTGTTTGTTTGTTATATAGCCTAATATTTCTTCAGACTGTTCGCATTTTTTCCAGTGTCATTTGTTTTCATCCTGCTGGTGACAGTGACCTCTCTGTTTTTTTCAGATGTAGCCATTGCTATTTCCTGCTACTTTCTCCACTTGGTTTCCAGGAGGCAGCCAAGAGTTGTAACCTATCTATGAACTTCTAAGCCATGTTTCTAAGCCTCTTCACACTCCTACAAAAGCAAAAGGTGTCAGTGCTCCACTGCCTCTTTTCTTGGAGAGAGAGTGGGAGAAAAACAGCCCCTCCAAGCTGTCCATACCATATGAGTGGGGCCGCCCAGGTGCTGTATTCACAGACATGGTAGAATTTGCACAGAAAATGGAAAACACATTTTTGGCCTGCTTCCCCCCCCCCCTTTTAACTAGTCTTTTTGATTGCTTTTTCTCGTGGCAAGAAAATACCTTATCCTGTGTTGATAAGGTGCTTCTTGGAACTAAGATCTGCAGGTGGCTGTACAATTAAGTATTTCTTAATTTATGTCTGGCTTCCCCTCCAGATGAGCTTTATTCTGTCACTTAATTGAGTCTGGCAGTTTCACTCCAAGCAACAGTGCGAAGAGTGTGTAGATGTTCGTGCCATCAGATCTGGTGGTAGTGTGCATGGTTGTCAGCATCCAAGAAGACAAATATATGGTTTTATTGTGAAAACAGAAATCTATTTCTGCAAAGGTTTTTAAAGCTCAGAGAGCAGTGCTTTCTTAAAGAGCAGTATGTTCCCATGCCTTTCTTATCTTCTTTCTATTGTCATCATCCTTGTCAGTTAAATAATTGGGTTTTAATTATTAAGCATGCCCGGGATGGTGTTACAGAAGTGCCAGCCAAGAAAAGGGTCTGATGGATTCTGTACAAACATTGTGATATACTTGGTCTCTTTTTGACAGACTTTGATAAATAGATGAGGCAGATATGGTTGAGGCAAATGATGATATAACCACAGGGGAAAATATATTTGTGCTTTTCATGAAAGGCTTAGATGTGCACTGTCTCACAGCTGGGTGTATTTTGGAAAGGAAGGGTGTGTACTCAAGTTTTTCTGTTACACTGCAGAATGTTATTGAGAGGTATTTCAGCCCTAAATACTGGTGTATTGTATTTAATTTACAGGCTGATAAACTCTTTGAGAAGCATCTGCTTCTTTATTGCTAAGAGCTCTTGGTCATACCTTTCTGGAGAAAGTCATCTAACAAATGAAATTATTTAGATGATGTACAAAAATTCTAATTATTTTATATATATGTGTGTGTGTGTGTGTGTGTGTGTGTGTGTGTATTTCTTCTCTGAACCAAAAAATATTTCCCTATTAGTAATTTACATTCAGGGGCCAGGTTTTCTGTTTGAAATACTGATACAAAACCTCTTTCCTAAGGAGATAGCCTTTTAGATCTGTGGCAAATTTTGCTCTTTGTCAAAGTGTAGGTATATACCACAGGTGTGGCTTCAGTGTTTCATTCCATTCATACAAAATACATCTTTGGAAATTTGTGATGCTTTGTGGAAAGACCTAAGAAAAGGCAGAGCATATGTACCTATGTGGGAGTGTTTCCAGGTTTTGGCTTTGTGAGTTTTTCTCCATCAATGCCATTCTTTTTCTGAGGACTTCCAAAATTGGTCAGTTCTGAGCAGGACAGCACATATCTTTGTTTCCACTCTCTTGCTGTGAGCTTACTTGATCCACAGGTAACTTAAATCTCCTGATGCTTTTTTATGACTTAGTATTTTGGTCCTTTTCTCCTAACAAATGTTTATGTGTGAGAGAGGAAGAAAGGCAAGGTTGAGGGAGGGAGGACAGAATAGAGGCCCTCATACTGAAATCTTAAGATTACAAAAGTAAAACTTTTTAGAAGTTTTACTATAAATCAGTAACCAGGTAAAGCCAGAATATTCCACCTGGCTAACATTTTCCTCACGGTTCAGATCCGCAGGTTCTGAGCCCCTTTCTCCCAGCCAGCGGACTGCAGGCACGAGTGGGTAGCTCCACCTGCTGGCCATGCCAGCTGGAAACGGGGCCAGCTGCACCCAAACTGGAGACTAACATCCCTGCAGCGGCTCTAACCTAGCAAATCAGCTGCAGTGATATGGAGACAAAGCTTCAGCGGTGCTCCTGCTCTTCAAAACACCAGTGCCACACTGATCTTCACTAAAATTTGCTCTCAACCTGAATAAACACTCCAGGAATCCCACCTCTCTCTGAGCTCCCTTTGATTATGAATGCTTGCTTTAAATCTGTCAAAAGGGAAGGATGGGGCAAATATGAACATTCCCATAGCACTTGCTTATGGTTCACTGCCAATGCCAGTAACTGCCCATCACAGACTCTGTTACTCATCAGTGAAAAGAAGGGCAATAGGAAAAAGCTGCTTTTCTACTATAAATACCAATTAACGAAGAAATACTAAGCTAAGGTAGAATATACTTTCAGTTTCTAGTCCTATTTGGCTATTATTTTCATGCCAATCTTACTGCAGTCGATGCAGATGTGCTCACTGATGACAGTGCTGCTCCTAAGAGTGTTCTTTGGTGTTAATGTACCACATCAGAAGTAGCTGTTGCCTGTAGTCCTCGATTCTCTTTACTCTCTTTCTTTTCTTTAGTGAGTCTGAGCCAGAGGAATTCTGTTTAATTAAGTAAAGCTCTTGGTTTCTGATCCTAAAACGAGATTTGAGTAGACAACCCACGCATTAGGTAGTTATGCTCTTTGTGGGTGCCTAGAGATTGCTGCTGAGGTCTCAGCAAGCACACTCCTGAGACACCAGAGTGGAATCGTAGCTACACATCTTAGTGCATTCTGCTTGAAGTAGAGTACACAGAGGACACTTGGAAAGAATCCTGTTTTGCAAGTTCATGCTTCACTGGGGTTTTTGGGCATACCTGCCTCGGGCAGATGCTGAGACGGGCAACCAAGGAGAAGGGATTCCATAGCTTCTTGCTATTCAGACTGCTGATGATATACTACCCAGACTCACCTAAGTTGTGATAATCATAAGAGACCATCTGTGTTGATGTAAAACACAATGCAGACAACCTTTTTCTCTCTTAGATATTGCCTTGTCACAACAGAGGTACCTCGTTAGCATAGTGCAGCATTTTCAGCAGTGAATTAAAGACAAGACACCAGAATGTATCTGGTGATGTATGTGAGGCCTGAACCCATTCAAAATGCCCTCAGGAAAGAACATCCATGCTTCACTTTTATGCTTGTTGCAAAGTAAATGCCTTTGTGTTCAAGAACAGTGTGTGACAGGCAAGTATCTCTTCCTTTTGCTGCTGTGGTGTCCAGGCGGCATGGTCCTCGGTGGAAATGCGGCAGTTAATTTCAGTGAGCCAAGCTCATGATCTGCACGCTCCAGTGAGCATACAGATTCAGAGTGTTTGAACAGCCCCGGGAGGGATGAGAGGATTTCAGCCCTACTAAAGACACTATTGTATTTGGACAGTTCCATGAAGCCAGAGGGACAATATTTAATGACAGTGATTTAACAGATACATTTCTCAAAAACTCAAGTAGTGTCAACTCCAGTTCCCACCAAGTATAGACAGAGATAATGTGCGTACTCAGTGGGCTCATGTTTTACGTTACCAATGTCAAATAGTTTCTTATCAAAATCATTGGCTGTTTGAACTGCTGAGTTTATACAAGTCCACTTTAATTTGTGCAGAGATTAAATATTAAAACAGAGTGTATTTTCAGAGGAAATAAATTTAAAACATACCGCTTTGTTCTTCAGCAGAGGATCTCTGCTCCTGTCAGTTAGGAGGTGGAGCAAACATTCTTCCCTCTAATAGCATAATTATTCAAAAATATTTGCAAGGATGTCTGTGGAATTTGCACTCACGTTTTAGAGCAATTCTTTTATTTCAAAATAAGGCTAAAAGGCTTCAGATTCAACAGCTGACAAGGTGATGCAGTTTTACAAACAAAATTTGAAGGAGAAAAGGCCCAATGTATGAGAGAGATATCCATGTATACAGAAATTAAAAACTAAAGATGTTTTGTCATGCCATTTAAGTTTAAAGATGTTCAGAAGCCTTCTTTCATTTCTTAAGCAGCGTTAATGCTTTAACTTGCAGCCACCTGAGGTACTGCTTTGCAAAGCATCAAAAAGTAACATAAAGTTGGGCAGTGTCAGTTTCTTAAGCATATTTTAGCACACACGCACAGACACACACAGGTGTGCAAAGTAATGCTTTCCTTTTAACAGATGGCATTTTTTAGCATTAGCAACTTTTGCTAAAAGCAGTAGCAAATTTTTTTCCAATGTTGAGAATGCCAGTGGCCCTTGCAGTGTAAGACATAAAACTAGCTGAACTCTTGTGTTAGATCAGGTGTAACTTCTGATGCCTTGACATGTAGACGTGTGTGTGTGCGTGCATATAACATCTTTTCTGTGTGACACCTGGGAGAGGATGCACTTTGACTTTCTTTGTCATTTCATGCAATTTTCTGTGTCGTTCTTTTTGTCTCTCTTCTCATCTTAATAGTGAAGTTTGGAAATCAGCGTTCTTAAAGGGAGTGCCAAATAATTATTTGAGTAGGTAACATTATCTGTAATCTAAGAGTCTCCTAGGTCTGCCCCTTGAGTGTACTGAAAAACATCATTAATCTAAAGCATGTGCATGCAGCAAAAATGCCTGTGTCTTTATAATGAATAAGTCTGATGTGCTTTAGTGCCCATGAGTGATGAAGAGGAAGGAGGCATTCTCTTTGATAACATTGCCAAATCTGCCATCGACCCCTTCGACACCTCTTCCGGATCGGTGCAGCTGATCGCTATCAAGCCCGTGGCGCTGCCTGCTCTTCATGCTGCGTCAGACAGGAGCCAGGAATCTGCTATTATTAATGGAGAGGTAAGGACTGTCTGGCAATGTCTTCAGCTCTTTCTTTGGCTGTGTCCATAGGCGGAAGAGGATCAGTAGGAGCTTTTCACTCTGGTGCTGTACGAAGTTCCATTAGCATGGTAGGCTCAGGTCTGAGAATTTAAGATCTGCTCTTTCACAAAGCACCTGCGAATGCATGTGACCTTGGAAGAGGCAACTTTCTATGCTCCTACTTTTCCAACATCTTTCGGTCATAATTATCTTAATAGAATGAGTAATGAAGGCAGAAAGCAGAGCAAGATCTTTGTCTACATGACTTCTGTGGCTGAGCATTGAAATGTGTGTAGATCATCTGGCTGCCAGCCTGATCTTATTCAGTGCAAGAAGCAATGCAGCAGAGCTATGGCTTTACTCTGTCTGCACTCCAGCCTGTGCATGGAGGGGACATTTGTTTCCTGGGAACAAAGTGGGATGGCACAAGTGTCTGATTCAGGTGCTTACCAAAAGCCACGCTTTGGTTCCAAGACTTGTATGATATGTCCCTGGAATTCTTTCCCAGCCATGAGAGACTTACCAAAGGTTTTGTGCAGTCAGGAGCAAAGTCTCTCTACTTAACAGGACCCTAGAAAAGTTTTCACTGGTGAGTTCTCCTCATACTGCCCAAAACCCAAGCATGTTGTTAGGTCACAACAGTTGGCTAACATCATGAGTGTTTTTCTTCAGTGGGTGTATCTGAGTCACTGTTGTAATGGTACAGAGTTTTTTAGGCTAAAATTATTTAACCATCTGCCAAGCCATAAAAATGCAGCGACTCTGTTCACTTGCAGCTCCTTGCTGCTTACAGATGGCATGGTGTGGTACAAAATTCGCTCTGTAGAATGACAGCTGCAGTGCATCAAACACACTCTGGCAACAGCATTTGGAAGTAACCAGCCCAGCACCATCCTTTAAGCATATTTTTGCTGTTTAGGTGAACAAGGCTTTGAAGCAGAAGTCCGATATAGAACATTACCGCAACAAGCTGCGTTTGAAAGCCAAGAGGAAGGGGTACTATGATTTCCCACAGGTTGATAACAAGGGGCTGACAGATCGAAAAAGGATGTATGAAAAAAATCAGAAAGAGCTTGACCACATTTTGGATCCAGATGCAGATGTCTCATCTCCTTTTGCTGAGCCTAAGAACAGGTGAGAGTTTTTACGTGCAGTTCTTCATCTGGGAGGAAAGTTGATGTTGTAGGGAACCAAAGGGGCTGTTTTTAATGAACCAGGTGTTTGGTTTACGGTCAACTGGCCCCTTCTACTTTATGAAGAGAACTGATGTAACCCATTATTATTTATGTATCATCTGGTAAAACCGCAATGTGGTGAAAAAAAAAAAGAAGAAATGGAAAGACAGAAAAATAAGAGAAAGCACTGTTATAAGTTCCTGTAATCTTCCAAGTAAGGTAAATAGAAAAAGAAGTTTTTTTGGTAATACTTAGAGTAGACTTAAGCCAGGAATTTGTTTGTTTCCAGAATTCAAAGTTACTATTTTGTCTCTATTTTTATCTAACCATTGCAGTAGACATAAGACAACACAACCAGTGTGCGATCCATGTATTTTGGTAAGCCCTGCAGGGGTGGTGCCTGTGAGCTTGTGTGCATACCTGCTTTTGGTGATCTTCCTGTGCCTTTAATAGAGAAACTGAGAATTTGCTTATCTGTAACGTGAAGCTGGCACACTGTGTAACAGTACTAATGTTTGATTAATGCTTTGCTGTCTCTTAAGGATGGCACACCAAGAATATTCATCTCCTCATTTTAAAAACAAGGAAGGAGTGTACATACTGCTTCTGCCTAAGCCCACTGTGAGTGGGTGGACCTGCTCTGTTGCTCTATGAAACACAAATTGACACAATGAGAAGAGGAGATCACAGCAATCCTTCCCCAGAAACGGCACAGTATGCAGATTCCTTTTCCTTTAGGAGTGGTGAGGGTATGAAGGATCTCTCACACCATGAGGACTTTGGTTTTCACTGTAATCAGGGACCAACAGCAGTTGATTTATGGGAGGAAAAAACAATACTGAAGTACATTTCCTCTGGAAATAGCCCTCGTATTTGGAGATGAAGTCTTGCATCCTATCTCCTGGCAAGTTCAGACCTAGGTTTTCCTATGAGCATATGGTCAGGCATTGGAATAGGCTGTCCAGGGAAGATGTGGTGGGTTGGGAACTTCCCCTCAAAATTTACCAGACCAGCTCAGATGGCTTGAAAGTGGTAGAGTCACAGTCCTTGGAGGTGTTCAACAAACATGTAGATGTGGCAATGTGGACATGGTTTAATGGCCATGGTGGTGTTGGGTTGATAGTTCGACTTGATAATCTTAGAGGTCTTTTCCAACTGAAACAAGTCTATGATTCTATAAATCATAACTACAATCAAAGCATCAGTGGTGACAGTCTTTGCACACAGTGCAACTTCAGCAATTACCCTTGGGGCACAGGGATGAAAAAGACTGCAACAGGAAATATAAAGGCAGTGTTGGCTCAGAACAAAAAGTAAAAGCTGTAGTCAAATGAACTTCTAGAGGCCTAGAGTTAAGTGACTGAGAAATACTGTACTTGATGGGTCATTTTCCAGGGTTTCCAGGGTTGCACTGGTCAACGAAGAAAAATGATACTGACTTAACTATGTGTTATGTCCTTGCTGGAGGGTCTGGGGCATTGTTTCTTTGTGTAGTTTTCCAGTGAGGGAGGAATAAATTGCTCCACATGCACTAAGAAGGTAAGATACTGAACCTGCAGTACACAGGAGTCTGTCCAGAAGTTACAGCTGGAGCATTGGTATGAACCTGCTATACATAGAGTGAAGGACTGAAACATTACTTTGGGTGTTTATTATGTGTCACATGCCATGTAGGGAATGTTTAAAACATTACACACGAAGCTTTAATGCTAACCATCTGCTTTTTGTTAGATATACTGATGTTTGTTTGGTCAGCTGCCAGTGTACTGAAAAGTCCCAGAATACTTTTTTTTTTTTTTTTCCTGTGTGTTTTCTGATGTGTTGTGTAAACCTGTCATCATCTATTTGAGATGGTGATCACTGACATGATACATAAACTGCTTGAAGGCAGGTATGCAATGATTTCATGGTGTGGCTAAACCATGCCAGTCTGACTGCTGCATTCACTTGTTAAGTATATGCCTATATAGGAAGAGGTAAGAACCATTTCTGACACTTTACTTTCTGTAAAGACACAAAACATTTAATAAGCTTCACAGATGCCAAAGATGTTTGCAAACAAAGTGATTCCAAACTCTATGCTGAAATTTTCATACTAAGACCTGGAGCTGAACTTGAAATGCTGCAACACACATGACAACATTCTTTCATTCATTATTCTAATGAAAAAAATAAAATGGCTAAAGATTTCTTTCTAATTTCTGCTTTGCTTATAGCATTATAGTTACAGCAATTAAAAACTGAAAAAATGCCCCATTTATTTATTTACATAACATTACTTAGAAGCAGATCAAAGATTTCAAAGTTACCAGGGAAAAGATTTATTCCACTCCTCTGTTTTGTACATATTGCATTAATGAAGTCACATTATTACAGCATTCCCAATATACATGAGGAAACAGAGATGTGGTCCATTAGATTATTCAAGATCACTTCTGCATATTGGATTTGTTTAAAATTGTGTTTTAAATTTATTTACAAAACATTGCTACTAAATAATTTGATCTGTTCAGGAGCAAACAACCTTGTGCACTTAGTACCTTTGAGTGTTCTCTACCATAAAATTCATGGTTTAGGATGTTCCAGTGGTGTTCCCAGAAGGTAGCTGCTAACCCATTTGGATGCCAGTTGTTAGCATTCATACCTCCTTTCTCATTAGCCAAACTTTCTTAAATTAGCTAATTGGCAATCTCAAGGTAATTTTTAAGAACCTACTGATGATATGCACTATTCTGGGGTTTTCTTTAATAGTTTGTAATCAGGTCAAGAATATGCACGTATTACAGAGGCTGTGTATTTGAATCCCTCAGAAAATATATCAGCACTGCACCAAATAAGTGTTTATGGACCTATTGTAAAACATGTATGAAATTTTAGAGAGCTTTAATGTAGGCACATAAAGATTGTCAGATCTGATTAGCCTGAGCATAACCTAGTTCCCCATGTTTTCTGGTAACACTGACAATACAGTCCTGGAAGAAACAAGACAAGGCACTTTAATTTATTCAACATTATTTTTATAGGGATAATTTATTCCAAAACTTTTGCTTGTCTGCTGCTTTGGCAGTGCTTTTGGGACTTTCAGATATGCACAGGGAGATTTGTGATTAAACAGGACACAGAAGTTTTTGAAAGTTGCCTTAAAATGTATTTGCCTGAGTACTTAGTTTCAGAAGTATGAAATGTTTTTTTTTCTGTTCTACCTTTTAATCCTGTCTGGTCATGTAAGTACCCATCTTTCTGGATTTCTTTAAACCAGTTTCTGCTGTTCTAATCTGTCATGGCAAAAAGTTCTGTTAACCAAATCTGTAATCCCTGAAGAATTATTTCTTCTTACCAGCGAATTCATGTGTTGACTTTTCATTTCATTGATGCTGCTTGAGATTTTAAACCGTGAGAACTTTGTAATTGCTGAGTGGAACAGGTTATTTAACAGAGTTTTCTCTTATGTCACTCACAGAAGTGGTCTTAGGATTTTGATATCTCAAATATTGTAGTAGATCTCTTTGTAACGAGTTCAGGCAGTCCCAAACATTTCAAACACTGGAGACCTTATCTTTGCCCCAGTTGACTCAAATAGAGCTCTCAGCTGCAGGCTCACTTTAATACAAGCATTTTTGGCCTTCAATCAAATCTTAGCACAAGACTGCATTTTCTCTCAAGTTTCCTGGCAAGCACAGGAGAATGTCAGAAAAGTTGCCCAAGTCTTCTCCCTTCCATAGTCCCATTCCAATTATCTGCTTCCATCTCTTTTCTGATTCCCACAAATTTATCAGTCACGGCTGAAAGCCTCCTGTGTTCTGACTCATGCTTTACTGTCTCTGAAACCCTCTCTAGC
Source organism: Eubucco bourcierii (assembly GCA_013396675.1). Taxonomy (NCBI): domain Eukaryota; kingdom Metazoa; phylum Chordata; class Aves; order Piciformes; family Ramphastidae; genus Eubucco; species Eubucco bourcierii. The sequence continues at coordinate 136,723 of VWZE01018578.1, forward strand.
TGCAACCTTAAAACCATCCTGCCACTGAGTTGGACCTCCCTGCCACAGCAGCAACCTTTTGCTAAGATTTGACTGAAAGCCAGAAAATACTTCTCAGTTTGAAGCTTTTTACATGCAAAAAAATACTTGGATGAATGTGATGTACTAAGGATGCTTTTACTTTCTCATAGTATATAATATGGCTGTGGACCCACAATACTAGAACTGGAGTATGTGCCAGCTACTCAAGACAGCCTTGGGAAAACAAGGAATAAATGTGCATTTCCAGTCAGTCTTGAGAACTGATGGCTCCAAGTGCCAGAGGAAGGGACAATATATCCTGGCAGATGTGCATAGCTGTAGCTCTCCATTTGACCTAAGTGGAGATACTGAAGAAGCAGATCATTTCAAAATCTGTGTTGTTATACCTTTGCTCTCTTTCTTACTACTGGCTGCTAAGCCTAGCGACCAGGGCTGCTCCAGTAGGCCCCAGCTTGTTTTAGGGTTCCATGTGATAGCACAATGCAAACGTTCAATCGTAAATCTCCTGTGCAAATGGAGACTGAAAGCGTGAACTCAGACATAACAGTGCAACTTCTCTTACTTCATTATGAACACCATCAGCTCCCCTGACACACAGGGGACACAGAACACACAGACATGTCAGACAACCTGAGCCACTTCTAATATTTTCCATGGAATCGTTTCACAAAGCAGAAAAACAGCATGAGTAGGTGAAGCTAACTTCATATCCAGCGCTCACAACAGCATAGTTACTGTGTTGATAGATGCAGCTGTCATGCCATTATTTGATCTGTTATTGATCTACAGAGGGAGGATATGCAAGAAAATGACTACTGGCCAGATACGCTGTGAACAACATCTTCAGAACTTTTCTCGTTTAGATGGAGCCTTTTTAAAAGATGCAGATTAATGAAGCGTAAAGTTCCTGTATCACAATTCAACAACCACTCCTGCAGAGTTCATGTGCAGAAATGTTCTGTGTCTTAGAGAGGAATGCTATATTTACTTTCGTATGACCAGTAACAAGGGAAGAAATGGCTGTGTTGAAGAGATTACAGGATACTTACTCTGCTCTTGTGAGGAAGAAGTTCTTTACAGTGAGGGTGGTGAGAGACTGGCACAGGTTGCCCAGGGAGGTTGTGGATGTTCCCTCCCTGGAGGTGTTCAAGGCCAGGTTGGATGAGGCCTTGAACACCTGTTCTAGTGGGAAGTATCTGTAGCAGGAGGTCAGAACTAGATGATCTTTGAGGTCCCTTCCAACCTAAACCATTCTGTGATTCTGAGTATTGGGTTATATACTGATTTCTACTCTTTTTGCTTCCCCCTTCCTTCTGAGCAAGCAGTGGTGGAAGCTCAATGCCTAGGGATGCCTTTGCCTCAGTGCAGTTTAATAGGTATACAGCTCTCTGACAAACTTGTGGCCAGTTACCAAACTGGCTATTTAAAAACAGCATCTTGCAGGCAGTTCCCTCCCACTCCCATCTCTCTTCCCATTCACTATGCTGGGTGTTTGTTTCAGTGAAGTGTTATTTCACTTCTCTCTCATTTTTCAGGATCAGCAACCAAAATCTCTGCTCTCTATCTGAGTATGTGCCAGCTCTTATTATTTTTTGACAATACCTATTTATTTTCTATGCGTTTGAATCATATCAGCTGAGGTTAAAAGGGTTCTGATGTGTTCCTGGGCCATATTTCATTTGATAAGCTCCCACACATGATGTTCATGTTTTTATTTTCTTTAACAGTGAACAGAATTAACAACCTTTTAATAATGTTACTGATTTCTACCACATCTATATAGATAGAAAGAATACCTTATAATGAAGTGGCATTATTATGAACTTCACAATTTTAGAACTAAGGTAAGCATTGAATAGTTCTGCCTGCCATTTTTCTGTCTTGATTTCATTGCTTTCTTGTTTCGTGCTTTCTAGACAACCAATGAAGAACTCAGTATACAGAAGCAGGCAGTCTTTGAACAGTCCTAGCCCAGGAGAAACGGAAATGGATCTTCTTGTGACTCGAGAAAGACCTAGGCGTGGAATCCGTAACAGTGGATATGATGTAAGTTTATCAGATATATGCAGTGACATTTGCTCAGCAAAATAATGATTTACTCCTAAAGCCAGGAAATGTAGTTTACTTCTAATAACAGGAAAGTATTGATAAGCTGCAAGCCAGAGTGCCACTGGTTATTTAACATTGCAGGAGTTTATGTGCACTCAGCATCCTGACAGAAGCTCAGGATTCTCAGAGCACAGACCTTTTCACCTGCTTTATAGTTGGACATAACTTTGCAGTCTGAAATGCAAACAAAACATTTGCCCTGAAACTCTTTATTTGCCAAAGTATTGCATTTTGAATTTAGATACTTCTTGGAAGTATGAGAACAACTAACTTGATACTGAGCTTTCTTTCATTGCAATTTAAATCCTCTGTTCATTTTGTATCCCTGATGCTTCTCTCTTGATTCAGAAGAATAAACAACCAATTTCTGGGAATTTCACTTGAGTCCAGATGTCAATGTGTTATGGAAATCCCCTAGGAGCAGATATATTCCTTTTACTACATAAGAATTGTGAGAATTTTGCATAGGTAAATGTCAAAAACAGCCAGAGGAGTTGTTGGTTTGCGGTTCAAGGAGCTCATGCATCCAAAACAAGGCAGATGAGTTATTTTGTGCAGTCTGAAGACATTAAGTGCAAGTTGACACTGTGTGCAAACAGAAAGGGGATAAGAATAGGCCCAACACTGGGCTAATGTAGCATTTTACAGTCCTTCATCACATGTACAAAATGCTTTAACTCATCCATCCCCTGAAGATCAGTCCCTAGAAAAGTTCTAAACCATTCTGGAAAATAAGGGAGTTCATCTGGTGGTTGTTCAACCTCTAAACTCTTTTAGATGAGAAGCATTTTGTGTGGGGCCTAATTGCCAAGTCTTGGCTGCCAGGGATGTGATTTTAGTAAGGTGAAGGAATGTACCAAGGACAAGGAATGTGCCAAGGTCAGGGGATGTGTTCAGGGAGGTTTAAAGCTTTCACAGAATACTTTGGGCTATGTTGTAGGTGTTAGATTTCTTAAGCAATTTTCTGCACTTAGACACCTCCTATCAGGTTGCATGAGTCATGTTGAGCCATACAAGTGGGATGAGTGGTTCACTGCTCTCTGAGGTGTTAGAATACATCTCTGTAGCCTGGAAAAATAAAAGTATAACCTGTTGAAATAAGTTTTACATCCTGAAAAAAAATAAGTTTTACATCCTTCCTGTAAATGTTGTCTTTAATTTTGGAGCTTTCTTGGATAAAAACATCAAAGCAGCCTTCTCTCAGTATCTCAAACAACATGTGTTTCAAGAATGCTTTTTTTTTTTTTTTTTAATATGCTAATAAAAGATTTTTTTTTTTCATAGATGATATTTGCCTGAAACGAATGTTGAAAACATTCTGGGAGCAGACATGGCCTCCTGCTATTAGTTCAAAATTAATGTGCCATAAGTAGCTAACAGATTTTAAAAATATACTTTAATATATTGCATATGTATTTATAAATATATTATAAAGAAAATTTGTTCAAAACCTTGAAAGTAGATTAATGAGCTTATGCAGATTCTGTAAAGTTCTAAAAGTAATGATAAAGTTATCAGACACAAGTTTGCTTTTGCCTTTCTTTTAACGTTGCAGTTGGGTGAACTGTCTGTGACAGTCTTCTTTACCACTAGGTTACATAAAATTCTTTTTGCCCAGTGTGCTGCAGATTGACTGCAGTGCACTTCTTTTAACTCTGAATGCATTGCCTGTCAGAAAGCAGAAAAATGCCAGGGAAAATGGGACAGGATATTGAAATTTAGTTCCCAAGCTTCAGCCTGCAGCGTGGGCTGGTTTCCGTCACTCCTCTGTTTGAGGTTCCTCAGAGCTGTGCTGAGCTTCCAATAGGCTTGGTCTCCCAGGATACCCACAGGCATGGAATTCATGTGGATCTCACCAGTGCCGTAGCTAAAACACCTCTGTAAAGCTAACCTCTGAAAATGGGTGAAAAGGAGCTGGTTCATATGCTAAATCCTGTGTCCTTGTCTTTATCTGGCTAACATCTGGTACCATTTTCTGACATCCACTTTGTCGTTCCAAAGGTTCCAACCTTCTTGGACTCATGTTAACCTCTTTCTGCCAGTATGTTATTTACCAGCAATTCAGCCAAAGAATAGTGAAATCTGTGTTTTATGAACAGTTCCAAATAATTAAACTCATGAATCAAATAGTTCATATCTTCAGGTCAGGAACTATTTGTATAGAACAGCAAATGTTTTTTTTGTTTTCCCCTCACAAGCATGCACAGGTTATGTGTTGAGGTTTCTCTTTCCAATGGTAAATGGTGTTTTGTAGTAGGGAATGTGATTTATTTCAGCCCTGGATACTAATAGTTCTCTTGTGGGATTCCATTCAATGACATTTTTACAGGGGTGAGGAAATGGAAGAATCATGGTTAATAAGTATCCTGTTGGGACAGTATGAATTCAGAAGCAATTTGATTGAACTTACACAAGCTAATTATACCACTGATGTTATAGTTAGGCTTCTAAAACTCACCTTTCTTTTTTTCTACTTTTTTTTTTTTTTTATTAATAGCAATAGAATCAAAATGCAGGAAGAAAATTAAGGGAAACTTAGCTAAAGTTTTCTTACAAATTATTCAGATTAAGATAACTGTGCAGTTAGATTATTCCTCCCTCAATCTAATGTATGTATGTACCACTAAGGAAGCCTGAAGTTGGGGTTGTGGTTCTCAATTTGGAAGCATAATTGTAACTACATCAATTATGATTAACTTCTAATATGCAAATGATCAATTATTGTTTAAATTTTCCTTTTTTTTTTTATTGCTGTATTTTCATTAGGTACAAAACAGAACTATACTTATAACTGCTAAAAGAGAAAACAAATTAAGATCTTTTGCTGAAATTTATTATCTGTTTTTAGGCCAACCATGTAACACTTCTGAATGACTGATAACAGGAGCAGAAAGTCAGTTTGATTTTCTACTCTGGAAATAAAGAAATATGTACTGGCATTGTCCTATAGAATATGTGACTACACACAGCTTGCAGAAGGTTAGGGGCACAGTTGCTTATCTAGACAGATGCAGAAAAGCACTATTACATGGGAAAAAGATGAGTGCCACACTAGCAGCTACAGAGCACTCAAATTATCAGGATACTGCTGGAACATACTGCTGTATTTTTTATTTGTGGCTATTTCAAATGCTAACTCAGTTCTAACCACCTGTTATAAACAGAAGGAGCTATTTATTTTGGTCATCATTTCACTTATCCCAGTATTGTACCTGCATTTTACTGATATTTAAAGAGTTAGAAGAAATTGGTTGCTTTTTCAGGTTTCTTACTTAAAATGTCTTTAAAACCCAAAGGCTGTAGGACCGATCTGACAGAATATTGACAAAGTTAGGTGTTTCACTGTCTGTTTCTTACAATAATGATGGTATTTTTATGTCTCAGAATTAGACAAAAAATCAGGAGGGTGATTTCTGTTTGCATTTATCTGTACAGAAGGAGTTACCCTAGGAGTAACCCTTCAAATTAAGTTGCATGAGTAGTATCTGCTCAATGGAGTACATGCTTCATTCATTGTTCACACATTATTTTTGGACACATTTCTGTGTAACTGCTGTTCAGTGGCTAGGTAAGACAGTGAGCTGGGACAGTTGTTAGTGGTACTGACTGGGTTAGAAAGTTCAGGAAACTATGAAATTTTGATGTGTGAGAATGGACAAAAGAATTTCAGTGTCTAGCTGTCACAAGTGGTCCTTCATAGTGATGGTACTGTTTAGGGAGTCATACTGCTCCTGGCACAGTTGTACTCCCATTGATACTAACAGCTAAGAAAATAACTTAAACATCAATTCTAATTGTTTTTAAGTGAATCATGGACAGTTTAACCTGCTACAGAGTGTCCTTGGTAGTTTTCATTGCGAGCGCTGCAGGATATAAAAGGCCGTTGTAGTCGCCTGCATCACATCACTCCTTTCTATTCTTTGCCATGCGTCTATATTGTCACAATTCCTGACTTTGTATACGTTACATCTGCTTTTGAGAGTGTTTTGTGTGAAGCAGCACAAATACTGTCTTTGTAAAGCTTTTTACATATACGTGCTTTTATTCCATCCAACAGACTGAGCCTGAAATTATAGAAGAAACAAATGTTGACCATGTCAATGAGCCTCGGAGTTACGTCAGGTCCCGTCAGGCCAAAGGCCACTCAGAGACCTCAACTTTAAGTTCTCAGCCCTCCATTGATGAGGTCCGACAACAGATGCATATGCTCTTGGAAGAGGCTTTCAGCCTGGCCTCTGCGGGCCACGGAGGACAGAGCAGGCAGGAGGCGTACAGCTCAGCACCGCACCTGCCCTACTCGGAGGTTGTGACCAGTGCTCCTGGTACCATGACCCGAACTAGAGGGGGGGTACAGTGGGTACCCACATACAGACCAGAAATGTATCAGTACAGTTTACCAAGACCAGTAAGTGAAACTTCTGTTTAGCATACTGTAATATCAAAGATAATTCCACTCCGAGGCATGTTTTTTTAAAGCAGTGGCCCCCATCTACATGCTTAAAACCAGACGTAAAGCCATGATTAGAGTAAATAAGTGTGGGTAGTGGGGTGTATGTATGCATGTATGTATGTATGCTTACCTATACTCATCTCTTGCAGGAAGACTCACTATCTTACTTTAGCAGCTAGCTTGTCTTGTCTAAATTGTGCTTAAAAGAATAGGCTGAACTAAAACTCCAGGCTTCCCACCAGAATCAAGGACTTGTTTGCATGTCTCCTATTCACTGAATGCACATCAGGAAGTAACCTGGTTCTGTAGAGCAACTCTGTTGGCAGCTGGGTATGAAACACTCCAGACTTCTGCATGAGGTCCATCACTGACAAGTATCATCTCACAGGAGTGAACCAAGTTAATCAGAGTGACCTGAAGTATGGGCTCTTACTGACAGTCCTGCAATTATAGCTGTTAACTTGGGACTCTAGAGGAGGTTTAATTGCACAGGTTTCTTGGCTGACCTCATGTAAGGCACTCTCCATTCCTCCATTTTCTAGCCTCAAACTGTGGCTAACATGTCCTTAACTCACAGAAGTAATAAATGAATTAAGTAAGGACTTAAATCCATAGGTGGAAATTATTAGTGGAATGTTGTAGGTATCTAGACAGCAATCACAGTAGCACAGTGCACACCCTCAGCATGTGGAACTGCCTTTGCATTGCCACATACAGGACTGTGTAAGTCAACAACATATTTTCTTTCTCTCAAGCGTGCAAACCTAAACCAGAGGTGATTGCTTACAGATGAAAAATATCCCATCTATGAATATCACTGTCTAAAGTTCATTCTAAGGCATTTTTGGTCAAAAACAAATACTTTTTTTTTAAAGGATGCATTTCAAATTGAGTCCTTTGCTCTGGCTAGAACATGAGGATAATGCAGACAAATGTCCTTAGTTCAAAATAAGTATTACTATGGCTTGCTTCCATGACAATAAAAAAACCTAACATTAAAGGATACACCTCCACTAACACACAAGAGAAACCCCAAATCTACCTCTGTGTCTATGTCTACCCCCTTATGCTCAAACAGTATCTGAAGTCACACTCTAAAACATTAGCCCATTTGCTGTTCCTTTAAAATAGTGGAGAAAAAGAGGATTTCATACTTGATACAAATACATGCTGAGAGCAAGATGTGGGATGAAAGGCTTGTGGAGCCAGAAGGAAGTGCTCAGCTCAGCCAGCGAGAGCACTGCCAGATTTTCAGATATTGCAGAGGCATTGCAGACCATTTCAAGTTCAGTGCTATTAGGAGAACTCTAATTGCGGATTTTCCTTGATGCAGGTAGCATTTGGGGTTTTTTTCTATTCAGTTCTTCTATTAATACCCAGAATTTCCAACTGCTGTCTAGGAAATATACTTTTTTTTTTTTTTTTTCCCCCATTCTAATTACAGAAGTATTTTAAATACCAATGTAACATAGTGAAAGTAAATATTAGGAGACTTTGTAGGTGGCATGAAATGAAAAATAATTTTCATAGATGTGCCTTTGAGGAATTCAACCCTGCTTTAAAAGGGATGGCAATGAGAGGCAGGAGAAAGATGAGAGGCAGGAGAAAGACACTTGGTCTGTATTGCTTTTCCCTTAGAGCCACTGGCATCAAAATCAGTATTCGATAAGTTACCTTTTCTATGTGTTAGCCCAGACTTGAGAAAGAAGTCTGGAACACTGTCTAAATGTGATTGTAAAGATGGTTACCAAAAGCTAGTGGGTTTTGATATTTAGTGTGGGATTTACATTGCCAAATTCAAACATAAATGTAGGTGTTAAGTCTGAGCTAATTGTATAAATCCTGTAGGCTCTTTCCACAGGCTAGAGAGATAGAGTGACTAATCCCATGGTAATGGGCCTTTAGCTTTCTCTGCTGGTTGTGGAAGTGAGCTTCTCAGGCTAAAGCAGATACTTCACATTTAGAGGGTCATAGTCCTACTACTGGACCTTAGATTTTAAAAAATTTTTTTCCCCCAAAAAAAGTCTGTTTTGATACTGGACAGCCTTCTCATAATTTGTTATTTGCTATTGCTATCATCTTGGTTTCAATCCTGGGCATTGTCCTGAAGCATCATCAATAAAAGCATAATTTACAAAAAAACCCCAACCCAACTCTAAACTGTCAATGAAGCTTTGGAGAGATATCATCCCTCTGTCTTTAAGTATATTTAACAAAATGATGACCTCTGTTCTGTAACAGTACAAAGAATTTTAAAATGTTGTCTGATGTCACGGGTTTCATGCTCATGATTACTTCTTCACGTGTATTAGTGATGAGATCCAGAATTACCATGGTCAAATTGCTTAATTTTGTGACTTAGTGGGTTGGTCCTGTGTTCCTCTGAATTACTTTGCTTTTTCAGAACTGTGAGATATTTGCTAAGGCTTTAGAAAGTTACAGAGCTTGTTTGGGTTTTTCTGTGAAGGATCTTTTCATCTTTTCAAGGCTGAAAGGAAGAGGTAGAAATATGCATTGCTCACAGGCAGCTTCACTTCACTAGATGCTACTCTGAGGATGTTTTCTGAATCTTTAAAATACTTTGCTTCTGGAGGAAGCTAAAATATGGAGATCTTTTTCCTGTGGGTCCAAAGCAGCTGTTGAGCCTCACATAATCATAACAGATCTGCTTTGTTAGCAAGGTTCCAATGTCACAGAGACAGCGTTTAATGTGCTTTATCTTAATTAGACTCCATCTTGGCTTCAAACACATTTGTTCATGTTTTCTTCCATATCCTAAAATCTCCAAGCATTGCAAATTCTCAAATAAAATGCTGTGACTATTGATACCACAAAAAAAAAAAAAAAAAAAAAAAAATTGNTGCCCAGCACATGAAACAGTTACTTAGTTTCTGAATTGTGGTTTTTGATTTGACTGAGATCTTTTGGTGTTTCAAAAAAGGGATTTTCTCCTTTACAGGCTTACAGATTTTCTCAGCTTCCTGAGATGGTAATGGGTTCTCCTCCTCCTCCAGTTCCTCCCAGAACAGGTCCTGTGGCTGTTGCTTCTCTCAGGAGGTATTTATCTGCTGTTTAATTTTGGGTATGATCTCTAAGGACCACTGCTGTAATACAAGCCAGGACAAACCCTGAAGGGGCACTTAAAAGCCGCTTACAAGGCACTTACAAAGATATATTAATGAAGTTAGAAACATACTGGTTTTATTTCATTTTAATAAGAAGAGGAAAGGAATAATGATGAATTTTCTATTCTATGAGCTAATTAGTTTCAACAGAATTAGTAAATCTAGGCTCCAATTTCTTTTAAAACAGACATTGCCTCAACTGGCATGACGGTGTATTGCATTGCAGGTCTGCCTTAGGCAACTCCCACTCTCACTCTCCCTGCTTTCCTCCACTGTTAGGACTTGCAACAGGATAGGGATGAACTGTAAGATGTTTCTGGGTGCAGGGATTTCTGCCTAGCTTTTAGATATCTCATACCTGCATTTCTGAAGTCAAGTACAGGCAAAATCCAGACTGCCTTAGCTTAGTGAACACATTTTGCCTTTCCTCACAGTTTGGCACTCTATAAAAATGCATTTCATGGAATTTTTACGATTTGTGATGGATGAACTCACTTAGCCTTCAGTGCTGTGCTGTTAGGTACTGCCTGGTGCCAGCTGCAATTGGAGGCGCTGCAGGCCTGCTGAGTGTGGCTGTGGAGCAGCAAAGCCGCAGGGTATGGACACTGTTGACATATTCTTGCTCATGCAGTACATTTTAGCTCTAAATCAACTGGGATGCACCCTTTGATAAGATGTTAGTACTTTCCAAGGGCAGTTAATGTTACTATAACAATCTCCTACTATATGACACCATGTTACATATATGTAGCAATACAGTCTTCTGTTGATGAACTGTGGTAAAGTTCTGGGGTTTGTGTTGCATGCCACAGGCATTTGTTTGAAGCAGCAAGCAAAGACTCTATGCAATGGTAATAACATGCCTTGGAAAAGCAGAAACCAGGCTAAAGATGTTGTTCTCAGACTTCTCCAATAGAGTTCTCCAGTTGCTCTCCAAACTTCTGTCCTTCTAGGCCAAAATCAGACAGCTGATTCCTATCTGGCTTGCCACACCGCAGCTTGTGGATAGTTATGTGGCTATGCATCTCATCTGTCAGTCAGAACGATAAAAGTTTCTATTTTTTTATTTCTTAATGCACAGGTCTACATCAGATATTGGCAGCAAAGTGAGAATACCTGAATCCAGTGGGGCAGATCAGGCCCAACATCACGATCAGGCGTCTTTTGCACCTGGTTCGAGAGCTCAGATATCTGTTGGCCCACTTGATCAATCAGCTTTTCACTCAGGTGAGAAAACAGTACAGGCCCAACATGCAGCTTTGAGAGCCTCACAATTTGTTTTGCATGAAAATGAATGTATGTGGTATAGCAAATAGAGGTATTATTTGGAGAAAGACTCTGAAGCGTCTCTCTCCTGGTGCAGCTGAAGGAGCCCTACAAAAGATTGCTCCTTTGTAAATACAGCATTAGGTGCATTGTAAAATACTACTCATGCTGCAGATGCATCAGGAAAATGGTCATTTCTGATCCAGATGTAATGTACCACATGCTGGCAAAAGCAGAAGATGTACTGCAAGTGCCGCATGACTTGCATGTTGTGTTACACCACGGACAGAAACACTCATGGCAGGATAGATGAGTAACAGGGTTCTGAGGACCATGGAGAAATGAGGTGGATCCTTCCATAATTTTATCAGACAAGAAGAGCAGGCCAAATCCTTCAAAACAGAGGAGGTACAATGGACCTGTAAGTAGTACTGCAGAAGGAGGCCTAATGGCTTTGAGCTCTGCCACATGCGAGACTGAGGTTTTCCAACCTGACAGTGGGGTGAGTTTTATGACTCCCTATTTCCTTGTAAGAAACTTAACCACTAGTCTTGTCACAACAGTGGGCTGCTGGGGGCTGTGTGGGTAAAGTGAAGATGTGTGCCCCCTTCCCTTCAAAACACAAGGCAACTGCAAGCACTTTGCTTAGTCAAAGGTATAATCTGTTAGCTCATTTCCTCTCCTGTTTTGGAGCAGGTTGTTCCTGCTCAAGCACAGGTTGAAATGTCCTAATTTTGAAGGCCTAGTGAGTTCCTTGTCCTTTTGATAAGGGTTTTGTCTGTGAATAAATGGATTTAATCTTGAGCTTAAACTGATACGCTGTTTTGATGGTATGTGGGTAACAATTGCCTAGGAAAATATTTGAAATAGCTTCTCATTGGCAAAATGCAGCTTGAAGAGCTGTAGAAAACAACAGTGTCAGTTCAAAGTTTTGAAAGCTAATAGGTTTATTAGATATTATTCTGTTGAACTGCCAAGGAAATTGTCTTAGCTTTCTCAGAAGTAATAGTTATCTTCTACTATAGTAGAATAGTATTTAGCATCTTCTACTGAGAATAATAATATGGATATGCAAATCTGTTGTCAATTAATTAAATACAGTAGGTTTAAAGGATCCATTCACTTGTCATACCTTCTGCAAATGGTGCATGTGCATCTGAAAAGAGCAGATGCTCAACTTTTCATTTTAAAACATTTCAATCTATAAAATATGCCACAGTACCAAGAGCTCTTTCTTCATGTCTGCAGTAATGTGTTCTGTCTGATACACTTTTTCTATAATTTCTAGTGATCTGGAGGTTTTATTGTTGTGCTTTAAAACCATATTGTGTTACCTCTAAAGAGCGGAAGCATTTCAGACGAGATAGTGACCTTCTGTACTCTGTGGAGTTTGCCACAGTAATTCTGTGGGTAGCTGGAGTAAACTTTCAAGAGGCTGTAATCCAGAGAAAGACAAAGAGAGCTGTGAGAAACCTGCAATTGTAATGAAAAGGTTTCTAATGTTCTCACTGGAAAAAAAGAATTATTGCCTCAATACACGAATAAGCATTGCAACCTAATGCTGTTCTCATGCAGCCTGTCAACATCAGCTCTAAAATAATAATGTTTCAGTTAAGAATTGGAATAAGATATTACATTAGCTAATTGAGTCTTCAATCTGAATAGCAGCTCATTGTGGTGTGGTTAAATGTTGCCCTAGTCAGATGGTGGGAGCCTTATATCCAACTGATGATGATCATGTTCTCACCAATTAAAAAAAAATTCACTGATTCCAGTTACCTCGTAAGAATTATCTCCTAATTTATTTACTGAAAAAGTCAACTATTAATTATATCTACTCTGTTTCTTAATAGGAAATACTGTACCAGCAGTGTTTGCCATACCAGCAGCAAACCGACCTGGCTTCACAGGCTATTTTATCCCAACACCACCCACTGCATACAGGAACCAAGCCTGGATGCCCTATGCTGGAGAGAATGAATTACCAGGGCAATGGGCAGACTCAGTAAGCATCTCTGCTTTCCTAACTACACACTTTCTCTGATTTGCAAAGGAGGAGTTTAAAGCAATGCTGAGTGATCAGCAAAGAATCTGAGAAAGATAATTCCTCCTTCAATGGAAATAATCTCTATTAGTGTAAAACATGAGGGAGGGCATAGATACTTCAGCTGTTCATCTGATGAACTGTGAGTATGGTCTAAATGGAACTAAATGATTGACAGGGCGAGGGCCCCATTCCAAGTTGGATGGTTACATGCCATATTTGTTTCCCAAGACAGAGGTTACATTTTTGGATACGCACATGACAGGAGCAGGTGATTCTGCCTCTCAAGGTGTCTTTGTACTGTTTGTAAGCTGGGGAACACCTTTTCCTCCTGGAGACTTCTCTCAAGACAGTTTGGCTCCTGAACCCTAGCTCCCAGACCTGCCACAGCCCCACTGTGGAGGGTTTCAAGTCCTTCCACAGGCTGCAGTGACAGGCCATAAATTAAATAATTAATTGCACAATCCTAGTCCAGGACAGATGTATTTATTAGCACAAAGTATACCTACATTCCAAAGAAATTGTGACATCCTAAAATGAATTGCAGCAGTTTATCATCTTTAAAGCAATTCCCAAAATTCAGGGATTTTTTTTCCACTTGGGGAAAAGTGATCAATTCTACTGCTGAAGCTTGCATCTGGTATTTATGCAGAACCAATTCAGCTGAACAAACTGGGAGATGGATTCTATTTCTTTGTGCATATCAGTAACAGACTATTTTAGTGAACTGCAGTTGGAGTCTAATAGTTGACTTCAAGGAGCTAAGCAAGAGACAACACAGTCACATAAATGTTCCTGGAGGCAGCTGTTTGTTGCCAGATCTTTATTACTGCTTCTGACACCCACAAGGAAAAAAAAATCAGTTTGACAGTCAGGTGCAAATTTGAATTTGCAGGCTGAACTGTCAAGAAAAAAGAAGTGTTCAACTGTAAGTTGAGCACATCTGGTGATATGCCTCTGACACATGGAGGCTTTTGGTACCACTGTACAGATTTCCAGAGCTGCCCTTTAAAGCACATAAACCTTTCTTATTTTCCTTGTTTTAATTATTTTTTCAATTATGTTTTTTTCATTGTTCTTCCCCTACCAATATTTTAAATCCATGAGGCCTGTTCTGTCTGAGCAATCATTTTACACTTTAAGAAGAAGAAAACAAAGTAAAACATGAAAAGTATTCAAGTGTTTTACTTGTCTTCCATTCTTTTCCCCTTTTGTATCCCTACTCCTTGGCTGCAGTCCCATGAAAAAAAGAGTCAGATATCACTTGTCAAAAGGAGAGACTGAAAACAAACTGGACAAAACTGGAACACACGGCTCCAGCCCCCAGTTCCTTCCTCTGGAAGGAGAAGAGTGTTACCCTGTTGTGGGTTTCCCTGTCTTCAGGAAAGAGGTGGGAAGTTAGTGCCAGTGGACATACACAGAGAAATAAAGATGGATGTGAGAAGCTGTCTGAAAAATTACTGTGACAATACAGAATTCAAAGAAAACAAATACTCTTTTTAACTTCACTTCCCCACTGCAGAGCTTTAACAACTTGTCGCTCAGACTTTCAGCCCTCCTGTGAGTTTACAGGATAAGAGGAAAAAAGTGTAAAACCGAAACACTTTTGTTTCTGCAGTGAATTTGCATCTTCTTTTTCTACAAATCTGTCAAGAAATTGCCTTTATTTGAAAATCATTACTAGAGGAACTGTAAGTAGTATTAGCAACATAACACGCTCAGCAATCCTGAATAAAACTGCAGAAAATAAAGATCTGAAGTATTACTCAGAATTCAAGCTTCTGGATGCTTTCTGGTTTATGAGCATCTAGATTATAGCTCAATCATACTTCCAGGGTTTTCTTAGCAACAGTAAGAACAGAGGCTTAGTGTCTACAGTGTGAAAATTGGAAGTCTTTTAATGCGTTTCTACTAGCTGGACTGCAAACAAGGGAACATAGGAAACTGGAGATTTGTCAACAAAGAATTATCTTCTAAGCTCAATTTACTGCAGTGCACTATTTTATCAGTTACAAGGTAAGTATCGAAGCACTGAGTTTTGTGGGAGAGGGGAACTGTATCTGGCAAAGCATTTTTTTTCCAACATGCTGTTTAGTGAAAGCAGTAACCTGGTGGCCTCTAGTGGCACACTGACTTACATGTTGTACTACTAAAATGTTTGTCGTTTGAATAATCTACTGCAAATGAAACAGATTTAATGAGCACTGTCATGTCATACCTGCTTCCTCTGTTTGCCTCATCACACCACACTCTTATGCATTTGACATTCTCTTCATTGCTCCAAGATTATATAAAGCATGTGTAAATCTTCGGGGCCAGGTCTTCCTAGGTTCTTAGAAGCCTGAATTGGCAAAATTTGCAAAAGCACCCAAGGGGATGTTAAACTCTCATAAAGCAGGAGCCAAAGCCAAAGCGGCATTTAAGCAAAATTCCAAAGCCAACATTCCGAAGTGCATGGTGAGGCTGCTGTGTTTTCCAGAAGGTATATACAACTGGCAGATATTTTGTATCTTGACATTTGAGTCTGCTTGCAGATACCTAAATTCTGAAACTCTGCTTCTGGCATATCCACCAACGCCTTAGCCCTGGTGGGTGGAATTTAGCTTCTCACAGTGACTGAAGGACATTATGTTATCATTTCACTTTGAGCCAGTGTAAAACAGATCTGAAATCAGTAATGCTACAAGAGAGTAAAATTGTGAGTTCCTCATGTAATTCTGTTGAATGTGGCCAAAAATCCTGATACTTCTGAGAAATGGCATATCTGAGTTTATTCCTCTTCTCTGGATCTAGTGAGTTTTTGTGCAGAGATTTGGCTGACTTGGATTAAACAGTGACTGCAAATCAGCAAACTCTACTTTTATCTCCTAGGCTTTTTGGTGTTGTAACATGCAATGATGCTGTCTAAAACTGAAATGCTTAGGAGGAATAGTAAGCAGAGGACACACTTTCAGAAAAAAGATTCTCCCTTGCAGCTATGATAAATTAAGACATGAAGTATTTGCCCTGCTAGGTGGTTTGATGCCACAGTCTGGGGAGTTGAGTACTGGTTACACTGATGTGTAAACGGCGTGTGCCAAGACAGAAATTTGCAAAGGGATGCTTAGGAGTATGGAGTTTACATTCTCTTCATATGGTCCTATCTGTTACATCCTACTCTGCCCCAGGCAGGTTTGTGTTACCTGGCAGGTGGCACTAATTGTTGTGTATAATGTTGTATAATTACAATGCTCCACAGGTGCCGCTGCCAGGGTACATTGAGGCTTACCCACGGCCCCGCTACCAACATAATTCTCCTTCGCGACTCCCTCGCCAGTACAGCCAGCAGGCGAGCATGCATCCCAGCCTGGAACAAGCTCCTCTGCCCTCCACTGCAGCTTCTCAGCAGAGCCTGACAGAAAATGACCCGTCTGATGCCCCTCTCACCAACATTTCTACAGCTGCTCTTGTAAAGGCAATAAGAGAAGAAGTTGCTAAACTGGCCAAGAAGCAAACTGATATGTTTGAGTTCCAGGTCTAGTTCCTTTTGTGCACAGTATTTGTTTCATCCAACCTAGGGTAGCCAGGAAAGCGACTCCTTTAACTTTCAGTTACGAACTTGCTATGAACTGTGCCAAAGTGATGGCATTTTCCTCTGTCTGAAAAGTCAGCACTATGAAGTGACTTAAAGTAGAGCAGCAGGACTCTGAAGATACTTAATACTGCTTGCCAGCTAAGGAAATGCTGCCAGGTAACTTTTTAATATGGCTAAGATTGTTCATATGCAATTGTCACTTAACTCTCCTATTGCCATCCATTGTCAATAGAGATGCTGCTGAGCGTATCTGTGCCACACAATGTTTCATTTGCAGGCCCAAAGGCAGAGCTGCTGAAAATAACTTCTGCATGTCAAAACTCTGATTAAAGAAGAAAACACCATAGACCATGGTTAGCTAACTGTGGCAGTGGCAGTGTTAATTCTTTGCTGCAGGACATTGTATAAGGGATGCTGATTTCAGCAATGCAGTCATTCAGCCTTTCCATTCCAGAGGCCATATTCAAACCAAAAGAATTTGAGATGAGTAGGTAATACAAAAAAATGTCCTGTAAATAGTCCTGGCTCTCCTCATCCTATTAACAGTGAAGTGAAAGAAGAGTCAACTGTGAAGAAGGTGAATGATATTTTGATAATCAGTGGCTACCTTGTCCCTTAGTGCCATTGATGAGTTATGGAGGAGATTATTTTCAGCGTGACAGAATACAATGCATGAAGAGCCAGCAAAGGATATTGGTGCTAGAAGCTTCCAGGAGAAAAAAGGTTATTCACCTTTGCTCTACATTCAGGCTTTTTACTCTGAATGCATGGAAGCTGGTGAACCTGAGACTTTTGAGCAAGTCTTTCCAACATGGAATAATAACAAATACACCTGCTCAGACAAGAAAACCTCTGTTTAACACAGTGCTTTTTTCCTCTTTCTCGAACAATGTTATCTATTAAAAGGATGCCAGAAAGTGCTACCTGAAGCTGCAGTTGATTTTCATTACACTGGAATAGTGAATCCACACCTAGGAAGTTCTGAATGTAGAGGACCTGATTATTATATTAATGTGTAAATAAGTAAGGAGTTACATGGATTAACAAAAATACTAATGTCCAGTGAAAAAGAAAGCATTTACAGAAATTATGCTGACTTTATATTGTGCAAGATAAAGGTCACTAATTGTTAAACTGCATTGTTGTATGAATCCAGTCCCAAAAGAAGATCGAGCCAGTTGAACGGGATAATTTATCTTTTGCAGTTGTACAAACTTGTTGGAGACCATGAACAATTGTTTTCAGTTCCTTTAGCATTTTCCTCTGGGAACTGAAGTTGTTGCAGAATTTGTTGTGTTGGGCATGTTTGATGTCAACCGGAGTTAAAGGTAATGTCCTACATTTCAGTAAGTTCTTTAGTTATACTCAGTTGCTTATGCTTATGTCTGATCTCTTCATTTCCCTGAGTTTCTTTGGTCTTTACTGAGGTGAGAAAGGGAACTAGGTTTAGCTTTTTGGCCATCAGTCAAATGAGAAGAAGAAACAGAAGACTAGAATAGGGGATAGAAGAAGAATAATAAATTGATGAAGCACAAACTTTCAAAGCAGAGCTATTTTTTCCCCAAAAAAATTATATTATAAACCCTGAGACTGTGGTACGTAGTTATCCTAGAATATACATGTATCTTCTGCTCCTATATCTTGAATATTGCCGAAGCTTTTGGAATGCTAGCTACTCTTATAAAAAAATGTGAAATTTGATTTTTATTATTTAAAAATCAGCTATAAATAAAATGTATTTTTGTAATTTCTATGTACATATGTGCTGTATATTTATATGTGACTAGACTGCTATAGTCAGAAAATTTACATAAACCAAGTGCAAAAAAAACCCCAAACAAACTCAAAAAGAAAAAACAAAATCCTCTGGTGATTTGAAAGATCAATATGAAAATGCCATGTCTGGAGTACAAATATATATTTGGGTGACTTGGATGTGAAACCACCAAAGAAAATCAATCTTTCATATAAGTCTTGTGAAGACAGATTGCTGCCTCAGACACCTGTTAGCTAAATTATACTAAACGATGCAGTGTAATGCAGTACATCTAAATTGTGTTGAATTAATAGCTGCCTAAAGAGTATCACACTTCAAAATAACAAAAATACTGGGCCAAACTCAGTGTGCCATAAAAAGCCTAGTTGTGGTTGTCTTCAGTGAGAAGCTCACTTAGAGCAAGGCTGAGCTTCTTTGTAAGGGTTCATCTATACATGCAAGTTTCACTAGAATACCTTGAACAATATTGTGCTTATTTTTCAGTTACACAAATCACTGCCATGTAAGTGCAGACATAGTTGAAGAGTGATTTACTTTTATTTAATCAAAACTGGTTCATAACTGGTTTAAACTAACTTGGTAAGTGAACTCTACAGTAAATTGTGTCAACTACATTTTGCATTGGCTTTATTACCTCAGTTTTTTAATTGTTCTTAGCCCGTTGAAATTTTTTAATTACATAGGCCCTTCTATGCGATGTGACTGAAATGTGTTGTGAAATAAATGTCTGTGTCTTAGACTCCAGTTTTGCAGAGTTATCCTGAAGCTGCAAGTATGGAACAGCAGCAATCACATGGATAGGATTGCTGAAGCCAGGGAAGGTGTGACAGAACCCAGCACAGAAGGGTAATGGTATGATGCATTCCCAAAAGTCACAGGAGGTAGGACGTACCAGATTTAAACAGCACCTTGGGAACACTTAGCTCTGTTTGTACATCTGTACCAATTCTCAAGTTTAATCAATATAGTAGCTCTATCAGAAAATATGTGAGGGTAAAGTCTCAAATGTCTGATGAAGCATATATCTGGCCATACTGGAATGTAAAAAGTTTGGAAATTATGTAGATGTACAGAGTTTGAATGTCTACATGTAAACAAAAGGAATAAATAGAAAAAAAAAAAAAAACAACCAACCCCAAATCATTTCAGTAAAGTTAAACAAAGTACTCTTCATATTAGTGAGGAAGACTTTTGACATTCAAAATAATTTTTTTTGGTATTGTATTGAGAATGTGCAGTCTATTGAATTTTCCCTGAACTTTGAAACCATTGTGGTGCACTTTATTCACAGACATCTTCTGTTCTTCATGCATAATGACTTTTTCTCCTGTTTGTATTATTTTGTTCTATTTTAAGTACAATGTAAGGACATTCCTGGGAAAGAAAAATCATGCTGTAATATTTATACTGTCTGAGCACAAAGCAATGATAAAGTGAAAATACAGTGTACAAATAATTTGTAATATAATAAACATTTTGTATGGCTACAGTTACAATTTAGTTTTTCAATACTGATTTCAAAGAAGGAAGTATTCCTGTTTGAAGTTACAACCTACTCAGAATATATTCATGCCACTTCTACTGATCAAAACTTAATTGTTAAATTTTTTTTCCTACTAAGTGCCTCAATTCTCTTTGAACTGATGTTAAATGTTTAGGTGAAAATGGCATTTTCTGTGTACAAAAAGTGTTGATGTTGTGACCACTATTTGTCTTCAGATTTGTAAACTGTAAGTAGAAACATCTGCAAACAAAACACATCTATAATTACCTCTTGGTCTGTGTGCGATGACCACTTCCAGTAGGTATACTATGGGTGGTGTCTATTAACATCAGTAGAACAGTAAGAGTGTAAGACAGAAAGACAGACCTGGATTTGAGAGAACTTCTACCATTCAATCTAGAAATATGAATAATATTTGTATCTAATAATATTATAAGCAGAACTTGATAGAAGTGCATGTAAATCCCATATGTAGAACTGGGCACAATATCCTAAGTAGCGATCATTTCTTTTTCAGAATAACTTTGTAAAGGTTACACATATAAGACATGAGGTAATGTAAGATAAAAATGTGAAGCAGGTAGAAAAAACATTGGATAGAGTGCAGAACTGGATAGTGTGGCAGATAGTGTGGTTGTCTTGTTTTAGGGATGATACATACAAAGCTACCTTAAGTTTCCATTATGTTTCAAGATGTCTGACTGTTAAAGAAGTAATTATATTTGAATGTTTTTGTTTTCAGTCTTGTATTTCAAATGTAAGAGCTAGCTACCAGCTTCTAAAGTCTGGGGGATCTTGAAAGCAGCAAGTTTTCTGAGCTATCAGAAGTCACTTTGTTTTGCTGACCTTGTTCATCCTGAACACGCTTGAGCAGCTCCGAGTACTGTGTCCAAGGATGCCATAAATCAGGTTCTGCATTTCTTCTACTTAAAACAAATGTCAGTAGCTTCCCATACTTCACTGACATGAAATGGGAAGTGTGAGAACACAGTAATGACATATACTTTGCTAATCAAAAAAACTGCAGTAAGAATGCTTTCTATTTTGTTTGATTGTTACAGAGGAACAATAAATAAATTGACTTTGAGATAAGCCCATAAGCCTACAGAGACAAAAGCAAATTACTAGATGTTACAAGGTCAGGTGGAAACAAAAATAAAAGTAGGTAAAAGTGGTCATGGACAAATGAGAATCAACACATGTATCACTATGTTTAACTGGTTTTTGTCCAGGTTATTAATACAAGTTTATTACTGTCTTAGCAAATTCATGCACACAAATGTGTTAGTGTTTCCAACTGCAAGTACAAATCAGGATAAACTACTTAATCATATGCCCTCTGTTTCCCTTACAGTCTCTAACCTACTTCTACAGGTGCTAATTCATACACAGAAGGCCAAACTGGCATTCCAGTGAAGATAGCCACCATCATTTAATGATCTTTTTGGATTGCTTAGATGCTTCAGTGAAAGAACTTTGACCAAAGCATCCTGATAGCAGAGTGTCATGGCTGATGTTGGCTGAGGGATACCATTCTGCCATGTTTGGGCACCTAAACCAAATGCTGGTTTGTTTGCTTTTTTTTTTCAATAGATATGTGTCCCTCAGACAACTTTAAGTGACATTACATATCAACTGATGTTATTTCTTGCATTATGATCCAGTAATTAAACATGTTTTAACATAAAGGCAGTGTGACAGAAACTTAACAATGAATGGAAAAATGTTTAAATTTTGTTCCGGGAAAAGTAGCTCTGCCTAAGCCAAGAAAACCTGAGTAAGTTAATGACTGATGAGAGCTGCATACAGAGTGAAAGAGGTGGTTAAAGGTTAGGAGAAGTAATAGGAAGCAGTGATTATATGTAATGGAAATCCTTGTAGATACTTGCAATAACCATGGAAAACTCATGAGTTTTCCATGAAGTGAAATGGAATCCATTTCATGGATTCCATGGAAAATCCAAGAGTTTTCCATGAAGTGGAATTCACTTAAAAGTGAAATGATTCTGGAGCGTTGGGAAAAAGAACAGAATTCCTCTGCTACCTAACTTGATTTAAAGGCTGCCATCAAGCCGCTTAAACCATCTGCACCTGAGCCAGTACGTGGGCAGCTGTCCGAGCCTCAGGCCCTGCTCAGTCTCCTCCAGCCCCACCCTGTCGCCTGCTCTCAGAGCCGGTGCCTCTGCAGCCCGTTTAAACTGAGGCTCTGCCTCTCATCCCAGCCTGTTCTGGTGTTTCTGCAAGGGGCCTTCTAGGTTTTCGGGTTGCCTATGTTACAAGTAGGCATGTTGTCATCCCTGCCCCTGCACAGAGCCAGGGCTGGTCCTTCTCCTTGCCCCGTCACACAAGAGAGCTGGATAGGGCCTGGCCGCAGCACACTGCCCCGGCGCGTTTCATTTAAAAGCACATCGAGCGGCAGACGGAGCCGTGAGCTGCCGCCTTGGCAGGCATCCAGCTGACAACGGCGGCTGTGGAAGGTAAGATTCTGTTAAAGATCTCCTAGCTGTTCTGATAAAATGGGATTATAAGAGTTTGCTGATTGACCAATGAAAGTTACAAACCAAATATGTTTTTTAATATAAACTCTGGTAAGATTAAGGTAGTAAAAGAGTGAATGCTGTAATAAGTGGCAATAGAAAATAATTTTTTTATATAGTGTCATGCAAAAATGCTTCACAATTGAGAAACTTGAGCACACTTTTCAAAAACATTAAAATACTACTCTTTAAAAAAAATTAAAAATTGCTGCTTGCCAAAATATGATAGCTTCAGGGTTGGTTCATGCTGCCATCTACTGCTCTTAAATTGGAATAGGCAACAGTATCTTTCTATCAGTCTGATGAACCTATTGGCTACTTTTCTAGGCTATTCTCAGTAATATGTGTGGCATTACTTTTTCAATGGCAGATGTTCTTTAAATCTTCAATTTGTCATCATTGCCTCGGTCCATTTTTCCCTTATGAAAGGTTATGCCTTCTAAACAAAGATGTTGTCACTCCATAAGCTGCTACTGTACTGCACTATTAGTCCTAAAATAATAGTAAAATGTTTCCTGAAAGTCAGTGATGTGTGACTATTCTGTTAAAAAGTAATTGATGCTATAACTTATGTAATCTTGTGGTACACTAAAGACAGTAAAATAACTCAATGTGATTCTTTTTAACAAAGATTTTTATGCCAACATAAAAGTAGTTTTCTAAAGCATGATTAGATGATTAGACTTTGGACCACCTCTCTTCATTCTCAGCAGATCTTACTTAATGTAATTAGAATTAAAACAAAGAACGTCCTTTATTCTTTATTGAAATTACTGTTTCCCTACTACATGTATCTTGAACATCAAAGGGCTGCTAGGAATCCTGACATCATCAGAGGTAATTTTGTAGTGGTGTAGAGGAAAATATTATCCATCCTGTTTCCTTACAGTA
>VWZE01018578.1:169747-347864 GCA_013396675.1 Eubucco bourcierii
GAGGGAAATTACCAAAACAAAAAAAAAAAAAAAAGGAAAAAAAAAAAAAAAAAGGGCTGAGACAAGGCTTGAATAATCTGGCAGAAGGAAACCTCTTACCTAAATATTAGAGAAAATATTTGTGATCTAAGTGTGAAGTCATAGAATGGTAAGGTTGGAAGAGACCTCAAGAATCATCTAGTTCCAGCCTCCTGCCATAGGCAGGGACACCTCCCACTACTACAGGTCACTCAAAGCCTCGTCCAGCCTAGCCTTGAACACCTCCAGGAGGGAACAACCACAACCTCCCTGGGCAACCTGTTCCAATGCCTCACCACCCTCACTGAAAAGAACTTCCTCCTAACACCCAGTCTAAATCTCCTTTCTGCCAGTTTAAACCCATTGCCCCTCGTCCTGTCATTAAAAGACCTTATGCCATTTGACATCCTACTCCCCAATTCATGTTCTGAGCTGAAACAGGAAAGTAGTCTAAGCAGGTGTGGCAAATAGGCAATATAAACTTTTGTGTGTTTCCCTTTACTAATAATGAAGTAAGGTTTCAAATGAGAAGATAGAATTTGAGAAAGTCCCATGTACAGTGTAGGAAAGCAATTACAGGGGGCAGCAGCTGCTGTAAAGACCACTGATGAAATTTTGGAGGCAGAAAATAATGTTGAAAGATTAAAGCAGGGCTTAAGTTGTCTTGTTACTGGTAGAGGGGCAAGTTAAAGATGAAATGTTGAAATCCCAGGTGCTGTCTTGTGTGCAATGTTCACTCCCTAGATAGGTGTGGTATATGCTATAGCAGTTGCACAAAGAAACCACAGTGGCAGTTCCATTGTTAAGTTAGGCAACTAAATGTGGAAATTAATTAATTAGTATATGTTGCAGACAAAGTAGAGTGAAAGTAAGGATTAAAACAGACATGGTTTCTCTAGGGATTTTCTCCTTATTAGCACAACCTGGTACTTCAGCCTGCTTCTTAGATAAAGGTTCAGAAGAAGGATAAGGAAATACAGCAACGGAAAAGGTTATGGGGTAGTGCAAATGGGATAATGGAAACATTCCAATTTTAGCACTCTGAATGTAAATGGAGGTGGTGTGTCCAAGCAAGCTGATGCAGCATTAGCATGCACTTCAAAATACGTGTCACTGAAATGCAAATACATTTCACACACAGCTTGCTCAATAATGATCGACATGGGGGCAGGGTTTGCTGTGAGGACAGAGATTAATTTGTCTGACAGTCAAGCCAAATAATTTTCCCCACTGAATAGTCTTCATGTGCAATATGAATGGAGTCCTAGAGTGGGGGGCCTTGTCTGCTACTTGACATCAATGTTTAAGTGTAGCAAGATTTTTTTTCTATTAAAATGTACGCTTCTGGAAAATCAGTTAGAAATGAAGTCTGATAGAATTGCTAAAGAATCCTACTGTGTATTTCTAAAGTGTTCCCTAATACAAACCCTTCAGGAAACTGTGATACATCTCCAAAAGGATAGGTACTGAAGAAATGCACCGCTAGAAATAAATTCTTTTATTGTGTCTTGTATTACTTTTCAGGGTCTTTTAGTTTCTTTTATGAAAACCTATTTCTCTTTCACCATGAGAGTGTTTCTGTGGGAAATATGTATCTGTTATCAACAGATTCCACATGGGGTTGTTTTTAGGAATATGTGTAGTTTCTGAAGGCACAACTTCATTTACGAGGAAAATGAAAGCTCTCCTTTTTTTAATGAACCACACTATGTAAGAACAAAGGGCCCCTTGATAACTTTGAAACAAAGAAGACGGAAGAGAGTCTTGCTTCCAAACCCATAAGAAGCAGTTTTATGACTGTAGAATTCTAGATAGGCAGAAAGGGGGAAAAAAAAAAACAAAAACAAAACACCACCAACCTGGATGACAAATTATCTTTAAAATGAATGCAAAATGGGTGTCCATTTTCTTGCCTGGCTTTGCAAATATCAGGCATGGAGTTTTCCTTACAAGTTTAACCTTTAATAGAGGCTGCTTAGAGCTGCTGTCATGCCATGTCTTGCTACTGCACATACTGCAAGAAATAGCATCTAGTTGGCAATTTTTATTTTTTTTTTCTTCTGTGTGGTGCTGCAGAGTGGGTGCTGTACCTACATCTTTTGTTTCCACTTCTGAATACACTCAGTGTTGGATAGAGGAAAGGTTTGAGCTGATACCTGCGCTTGGCTTGGAGCAGGCAGTTGGACCGGTTGGCCTCGAGTAGTTCCTCCCCATCTATGTTGTTCTGTGATAAGAATCAACTTTCCAGGCCATTTCTAGTGATGACAGCATTAGCAAACAACTTATGCAGCATTGGTGGTCCTTTGCTACTTAATTTGTTAACAAAAATTAAAACCCAACTTAAATAACCATTCCAAATACACTATTAGTACTGACTGATATTAGAAATCAGTATGTTTTTCACCATATGAGGTTTTGTCTCTGTTTTATATTTCACTTAAAGTAGATCTGCATCTGAGTATAGACACTTTTTAATTCTTTTTAGGGCCGCCATATATCTTTGGTTTCAGCATTGCAGAAGGTGGAAATATGCCTCATTTTAAAAACCTTGTAGTATTATTTATATAAATGGTATCATCAGAAAGAAATCATTTTTGTGATGTTTGGTCAAAGCAGTTATGTTATGTATTATCAAAAGTTTACCTTCAAATTATTTGTTAATATAGTTTCCAAGTGATACTGGGAGTGTGATACGAACCAATACGAGCCAAGAAATTCCAAAGTAAGGATGTCATTATTCAAATCTGCCTTCACATTAAGATGAGTCAAAGTGAACATTATCTCTATGGCCTTCATTACTCTGTGTTCTATTGCTAATATATTATTTTAATATGCTTTTTGTCAGTATATGAACTTGATGCGATACTGTAGTCCAGTAACTATTGCCTTAATACTTCTGCAGCATTTTACAAGTATACACTTCAGTCTCAATTTATCTTGGTTCATAATTGTTTATCTTGAACTGTCTTTGTCATTTTGGGCTAAAATTCCCAAAGATTCTTGTTAGAAACTTTTTTTTTTTTTTTTTAAGGAGAATGTGAAAATTGATTTGATAATTGAAAAATGATTGAAATAAACACAATTACTCCTAGTACTTGAATATACAATTAATGTAATACTTAGAATTTACAGCTATTATGAAAATCAAAGCCAAGAGGCTGGTTATTTTTGTAGTTATAATTAGTTATTCTGCAGGGAAATATATTTTAAGCTTGTTGCTTCTCACATGAAAGAACATAGCAGTTGTAATGAAGCCTTTCTAGTAAAAAAAGAAATCTGTGGAGTTAATGTTGTGTTTTTCTTGATGGAAGTATCCACAAATTCACTTCTATGTTTGAAAGCATTAAAGGGAAGCTGAAGAAGCAGCATGAAGGAACTGTGGTTTGGAGGCATGTGGATGGGAGGTGGCCACCTCCCATAAGAAAAAAGTGATCTTGTTTTTTCAAAACAGCAGTAGGAGGTGATAGGAATAGCCTTGCAGTATGGGACACTTGATTCAGCTTTGGAGCTTATTGTTCTGATTTACTGTAAGATGCTCTTGGACATCTAGAGATGAGCAGGGGCTCTGTTTTCTCATGTGTCACTCTTGGGCTGTTTTAGGCTTCTTGTACAAGTTATGCTGCAGTTACACTTTGTCGAAGCAAAATTTTACTTCTCCTGTGCTCTGTAATTCTGTGCTTAGAGAGGACTTTAAATGTTCAGTTATAACCAGTATAAGTTTCTGTCTCTTTATTGCTCTGTATATGTTGCAGTTAGTTTGTAGTACTTGTTGTTAGATACAATTTAAGCAGTTACATTTTCTTGAGCATTCTTAATATAAAGAACCATTTGTCTTTTTTTTACTGCAATTAAGATCAAGGGAGGCAATTGAACTCAGCAGCACAAAGTATGGAGGAAACCTAACACTGCTCTGTTTTGATGTGACATAGGCATATTTAATTTGAAAATCAATTGCTAAAGCGTGTTAAATTTTTCAAGAGCAGAGCCAAGGCCCATCCCTCTCACAACACAGTTACCTTGGCTTCTTGCCTGGCTAGAGCTGGAATCTATAGTCATTTCACACTACATCAAGTTCCTAAATCAGAATTTAACATAATAGTAATTCACAAGAATCAGAAGCAACGAGTGGGATGGTTACTCTTTCCTATCTGAAAAATACTGTGTGTAAATCTGCAGAAAAATGTTAAAAAATCTGAGAGAGACTGAATTCATGCCCTGTGCTACATATTTCCCCTCTCACTCTGCTGCAGCCTTTGCACATGCTGTTGTTTCAGCTGAATGGAAATAATGTAGGTCAAAATAGAGAATACAACCATTGTCACTGAAGATCCTCCTTTCCTTCAAGCATGGCTCATTTCTTCCCATGGAGAAATGAGCTCTAGTTGACATCCTGAGGAGTATTATGTCCACTGTGCTGTGGACTACAAATGCCTTTTGTTTGCTTTCCTAGGCTGTGACCTCCAGGGTCATGGAGTCCTTCCACATCTGGAAGTGAGTCTGTCCTGTGGCACTGGGGTCTGAAATACTGTCCAGCATGGGACCAACCTTTCTTGGTCTGTCTTCCTTCCCAAGCAGTATTTATTTCTGTAGTCACTGGGACCTGAGGACACTCCATTAGCCTTTTGTGAGGATCTCCTTGCGTTTAAGGAGGAGACATGCCTATATTTAGCAGCTCATTTTCAGGAGGAGGCTACTGCTTTGTTATGACTCTGTGATGGGAGCCTCCTATATTCCATTTGCAGACTGCTTTGCAGTATGATTCACCCCTTGTGCAGGGAGTGCCTCTGATTCATGGTGGGGGACTTTGGTAAGCAAGGAGAATAACCCCATCTCCCTGCAGTTTTTGTTTCCATCCAGCAGTGCTATCCTGATCTGTCCCTGCCAAAGTTTATCTTTCCCTACAGAGTTTTTGGGTGCCAAGGAAGCTCCTAGAAAACTGACTCTGGCTCAGTGCCCTGAGGTTTATGAGCTGTCCTGGACTGTTTGAAATTACGCCCCTACCTAATTTTCCATTCCAGCTTTCCATGTGTGATATGCAGCAGTAATGTCAGATGAGTGCTTCACTGGCTTTTGAAGTCTTTTGAAGTATGTCTTTTGAAAGAAGTAGCTGTGTCCAGCCCAGTAGACAAACTGCCTCCCAAATGGGAAATCATGGCCCAATTTGCAGTTGTAGATGCACCCAAACTGGTTGGATTACCTCTCCTCCCAGCTGATGAAACATATTCAGGAAACAATCTGGTGATTTTTTTAATGCAAATAGTTTTTACAACACCTGCTTGGAGAAAAAGAAACAAAACAAAACCAAACAACCGCTACAAGACCTAATCCTGTACAAATTAAAGAAGAGATTTTCTCCTGGTTCTGTGAAATGTTTGCAAGCCAGACTGGTTGCCTTCTATTCAGGCTTCAGACCGTAACCAGGGGTTTGCATGATTAGGTCTTTTTAACCAGCATCTCTTGTTCTAATGTATAACTTATTCTCCACTTTGGAGAACTTACTCTGCTTTTTATTTTGTCTTCTTTTGTCTGGGTTTCCATAAATTATTTCTAGATTATGTTCTTGCACTGTAGGAGGTGTCCTCAGTTTTGTGTATTAATTTACAGGATACCTCCCACTAAGAGTATTTCCTGCAAAATCAGAACTTTTTTAATACATGAGAGACAAAAAACTTCAAATGAAGCTCTGATGAAAGGAGAACTATAAGGATAGTTTTTTAAGAGGTTAATTATTTCCCCTGTCTTCTGCTATCAAAATGCTCTGTGCCCAATTTCCAAAATAGAGAGTTTGCACTCTCCAGTGCTTCGTAACAACTGCAGGTCCCAAAAGATCAATAGTAAACAAACATTTATAGTCAATGCTGACAGTTTCATTTTTAGAAGGAACTCTTTTGAGCGCAGAGAATGAATCTCTGCTGTTTTAATTTAATATTTATTGTCTGACTGCCTGTCTCCCTGTGCTTTGGTGATGCTAGGAACAATGAGGTTTACTGACATTCTTGTCTTTTCCTCTGCTCCTTGATGCTTTTAAAGTAAGAAAATACACAAAGTGGGCACTGGGCTGTGTTAGAAATGCATTTGTTGCTTTCAGGTTTATTCCTATTAGCCTAAATTCAGGTGATGTAGGGGTAAGGAAGGACACACAGCCTATTATTTTTTGTTGTTGTTCTAAATAGCTGACATGCTAATAAATTGTAAATGTCAGCCTTTGCTCATGGAGATTTTCATAAAATCATAGAATGGTTGAATCACAGAATTCAAAATTAATTCATAGAATGGTTGAATCATAGAATTCAAAATGGGTGTCTTTTCTAACAGTGTTCACAGCAGTTACTGTAACACAGATATTTATTTTATGGAAGTGCTTTGCCATTTCAGGGCATAGAAATACTGCTGTACTCTGTATTTGCTTTATAGACTGGTGCCAATATGACAGTTTAATCACATCATGGTGGTGGAAGTCTAAAATGTGATGGTGCCCAGGTCTTCTCCAAGAGTCAGTGCGGTGCACTGAATGGAGTCTGTTGATCTAATCTGCTTCAGACTTTGCTAATGATACCAGAGAGAAACCTCCTTACATGTTTCCTTCTCCATTTCTTAGTTTGTTCAGTTCGTTGGCAAATTCTTGTAGTCCATGTGTTTGTGCAGTCTCTAGCCAATTTGGTACCAGAGTAGGACCACAGTATCTGTTATTGCTGACCTAATATCATGAAAACCAGGTTCATTAGTCTTACTGGATATAGATACAGAAATTTTCATTCTGATTACCCAGTTACTATATTTTTTGGTTGAAATGGTCAAAAAGGAGAAGAAATGAAGGTGAAGCAAACCTTTCCCTCTCTCCTTATTGGAGCCAAAATCTCCATATGTCTCAAATTTTGAATCTTCACTTCTGTGTGTAGAGATGTAGGCTTGTGAGAGCAGGCTGTGTTAACCCAGGACATCATGCTGTGTAGGTATAATTGTAGGTAGTGCTAAATGTTGGAAAAACATACATGAAAAAGATAGTTATTTCCCAAAAAACTTTGTTCTAATGGTGCCACAATTATTCCTTCATTACACATACTCTGCCATGGGTTATTTCTTTTGGTTGTGTAGGAGCGTGTTGCTCTGCACCAGAATAATTTAGTATATTCCATGTAATTTATTCATATCCCAGCACATTATTAATAATTATCTTAATCTGTGTTGCAGCAGTGCCAACAATTATCAGTCATAGGCCAGGAAGCTGTTGTGCTCAGTGCTGTTAGAACACATGGCAAAAGCTGTCCCAGGCCAGGCAAGGTTTTCAGTAAAATCATTATGGTAGCACAGATAATAGGTAGAAGTGGGAGCCAGTAATTCTGCTTCTGCCACTGATTCTCCACATGGTTGCTGCCAGCAAAGCTACTCCTGGGCCAGACACAAGTTTGCAGATGTCTGTCTATGTCTGTTTTCCTTGACATGAAATGAGCTTAACTCCTGCCACATTTGGATAGAGAAGGGCAAATAATGGGTTAGTGGTGTAAGCTGGCTTTGCCGGGAGCTCGTTGGAAGGCAGTGACAGAAATGTAAGCTGGAGGCTTCAAGCAAGATGGCATTGCCTCATCCGTCAGGACTCCAAGGTTATTTTCTGCAGAGCTGCTGCCCAGCTGGGTCAGTATCCACTCTGCAGTGTTCTACTGGGTTGGTACATCCCACATTCAGGGCTTTGCAGCTATCTTTTTTGGAATTCAGAAAGATTTTTATGTTCTTAGCTCCAGCTCGTTGAGTTCACCCTGACTTGGCAGGCCTACCCTCCAGCTCCCCCACTTTGGTGTCAAACCGGGCTATAGATGTGGGCATCTAGTCAGTTTAAAGCTGACTGTCTTCTGGAGGAGCTGAAGTGACAAAGTATAACCTTTTACAGCAGGTAACAATAGCCTGGGGATATGAAATGGCCCCGTTGGGAGTATTGCATTTGAGAAATACTGGTACCAGACTTAGCATTGAGAGTCCCTGATGACTTGCGGTAGCCTCAGGCTGGTGCAATTTGTTCCTTAAGAGGTGAAGGGTGATTGTAGAAATGGAGAGCAGCTTACTTCACCTTGCTAACAGCCTGGCTACACCAGTCCAAAGGTCACTGATTTACCCGTGGTTACAGGGTGAAAAATATCAGAGATCTCAGTAGTAGCCCCTTGTTCTAACCCTTAACCATGCTGAAATAAAGTAAAACCTTGGTTTAAAGCAAGAAAAGCAAAGGAAATGCAGAGTTATATGTAGCATACCTGATCCTTTATGCTCAGATGCAGAGTTCTTGAAAGTATGTTTGGGAGAGAGAAGAAGAAGAGAGATGTTGTCAGAGTTGCTGTCTGCAAACAGTGGGGAGAATTAGAAATCAGATTGCTGTGCCTTAACTCTGCCAGTTTAAGCCAAAGCCACAGGGATAGTATTTTTGACACTGTACAGTGGATTATAACTTCAGCTCCCATTACCTTTAATGGGATCTTTCCTTGCAATCTGCCACTGCTACAGCAGTGAAAATCTGTCCCTTAATGCTATTTAACTATTGCAGGGTTTTGTGTTTAATTATATTATATAACAATTTGTTGCAGCATCTACAGAATTCCTTCAGGAGTGCGCTTGAAATGCTTATGAATTTTTATAAACACAAGCTGAGTATGACTTTAAGTCTCCCAGTGCTTTTGTAAACTATTCTGCCTTAATATAGCATCAGTTTTGCTCCCTTGCTGGGTAAGCAGCATCTTTTTACAGCATGGCCATTTTGAAAAGCACAAGGATGCTAATGCTGAGAAGCCCAAACTTCTAATTATGACATTGATGGCTTGTAAGAAAACACTTGGGTGTTACAGCCTGCTCCCACTAGAGTCCAATGCAGAAACAAAGCCCAGGGCACTAGTAGGTCGGAGGTTTATCTTTAGTGGTGAAGTGCATTATAAGTGTTATGAAAGTATTGACATGAGAAAACAGATATTTTGCCACATACATTTTGTTCATGGATGGATTGGTTTACATTATGCTGCTTTTTTTCTCAGGCATACAGGTACGTTTAACTGATCTGTAAAATGCTGAGGTTGTGAGACATATCTAGAAATTGCCAAATCTGAATTATTCACCAAGCTCTGTCCTTGTGCAGGCTGTCATCAGCTCCACAGCCCTACAAAGCTAATTTCTCAGAAAGACAAGAAGCGAACGTGATGGCTGTTGTGCTGTTTCCTTCCTGCAGCTTTATTTTGTTACCTTCTCTCTCTCTCTCTCCCTGCACATACATATATATGTGTGTGTATATTTGTGTATATAGCTGTAGAGAGGGATTTGTATATTGGGAGGGGAAAAAGGCAAGATTTATTACCCTCCTTTTGTTTTGCTTTGGCGGCGTTGCTTACTGGGGACACAGTATATACTGAACAGTGTACTACTGACGTAGCAGAAGGCAGACCAGCCCAGTTACTTGAGATTTTGTCACACATGTTGATTGTTTTTACATTAGTTCCCCCCCTTTCTTTTTAACCATCTACTCCATATATATATACTTACTGCCTGCCAGCAAGTTGATGAGCACTACTCACCCAGCTTGTCAGACAGGAAACATTCCTACCTCTGGCCGAGGAATGCTTTTTCCAACTACTTGTCTGTTTGTCAGTGGTTACAGTGCTGGGTTGATGGTTTGTGGTGGGTGTCAGTTCTGCCATAGGCACACTGCGTGTTTGAGTTGCTTCATCCTGAGGGAGTTAACAATAAGGCTTCTCCGTGGTACTGTTAAGGAAAAATACCCAGATTTGCAGAGTGATTCAAGGAGCTCTCATTCCAATGTGTGATTTTACCCAGGGAAAAGAGTAGTCATAAGATCTTCCTCTGGAGCTGGATCCTGTGCGGTGTGATGTGCTGGGCTCTTTTTCTCTGTAGGGCCTGAGGAGTTCTAGAAGGGGCTGCATTAAGCAAGTACAGGTGCAGATAAGGGATGCTGAAATTTCTTGACAGCTGTGGAATAATGTGATTCTTTGCTGATGCTGGGAACTGTGTACAAAACTTTCCATCAAAGTTTTGTCTCCTGCTGGTGATCCCAGCTAACACCTCCTGAAGGAAGGTGTGTGATAGGCAGGACTGTGTTATACAACCTTGGGCAAAACATACAGAGTTGTGTGTATGCTGATGTGGAAATGACAGTCCAGTGTATATGATCTGGAGTAGACCAGATTGATGAGTTTTTCTGGTGGGAATTGCTTGTTTGACTCACTCAACTGAACATTTAGATTCATGTTTTAAAGAACTATTGAAATAATGGGGGAAAAGTCTCCTAAAAGCATTGTTTCTGACAAACAGAAAGAAGCATATTTCTCATGAAATAATCTATTTTTCATATGGTTTCTATCCCAGTTTAACAGGAAAGAGGTTTAGAGAGGAAGGTTCCATATGAATTCACTTAATCCATTATGCCTCTCTAATTACATTGTTTTAACTAGAAGCGTTTCTAATTAACTATGGAGCACTAACTCAACAGGGCACTACCTAAAGTGAACTGGGACTTTGACCATTTAGGAGTGTTCTCAAAATAAATCAAGGGCCTGACTGCTATCTACTGCCAAGTAATTAATTTCTTCCAGGGAAAGAAACAAATGCATAAAGTACCATAATGTCTGAGTAAGTGGGGTCTGGTTTGTTCCTGAATTTCAAAATTTGATGGGTTTCTTTCATGTGCCTCCCTTTAGAAAGAAGGTAATTGTGTTTCTGTAATTGAGGTAGAGATGGTCACAGGAGGTTTGGGGGGAAGTCAAGAAAGAAGAAACTGCTTTGCTTGCTATACATTTATTACAGAGAACATCATAAAAGCAATTGTCTTTTTTTTCCCTGTGCCTTATTTTATGTATTTTTTTATGACAGCAACCATTGTATGTTCATATTTTAACAGCCATTTAAAAAATCTTGTGAAATATTATGCTAACACATAATGACAACTGATTGCAACCACAGGAAAAAGCTCTCCTCTAAAATGCTAATAATTAAAGTATATTCACACAGTTTCTATATTATTCAAAGGTAATATACTGCTGTTGCACAGGGAGCTGTCTGTACTGTATCAAGACCTCTTATCTTTGCTTTGCTTTGAAAGTTATTTTTCTCCTTTTTCAGAAACCTACATTTCTGTATGAAGATTTGTTTTTAAACAGTTACAAGTGACATTAATAAATCTCTTGTCTTCGGGGGGTTGATACTTTTCTTAGTAGCATCCTTTTGCAATAGTTTTTCTTTAGATGTTAACCTTAAATTGCAAATTAAAGATTAAAGATATTTCAGAAATTGACAAGAATTCTGAATCGTAATTTATTGAGTGTGACATGAGTTGATTTTCATCACAGGCCCTGACTTTTTCGGTGTTCTAAGGAGTATATAAATTATTGAAAGGAAACAAAATGTAAGGAAATACTAGACAGTCAAACTGAGAAAGTAAAGTAAATCCATCAAGTAAAGCACTTATAATTCCCTTACAGATGACTGAAGAACTGATTTTGCTGCTCCTATCTGTTCACTTTGGCTGCAGTAATCACTATGTCTGAAAGGAACTACTGAGGGTGTCTATTAAAATGATGATTTGTAATTCAGCTCTGGAACTATTGAAGCTTTGGGGAACTAAAAGGCAAGATTTCTACTAAGTGAATCCACCCATTTCTAATTCCACCTTTCTCAAGAATAAAAGTAGTTACATTTAAGCACCAGAGAATAAAAATAGTTAAAGTTAAGCACCAGTGAAAAATGCCATGAATAATTTAAATAGTTGTTACTTAAAAGTGTAAAAACAGAAGTAAGCACTTTGCCAGCAGAATGCAGTTTCTGGACTGCAGGAGGTGAAATGTAGACCCACAACTCTTGGTGTTCCTTTTCAGCACTAAACACCCCGACACTTGAAGGTCTTCAGAAGATGAGTATTTAATGAAATAGGCAATATAAGAAGCATTACTGAGAAAAATAACTAAGGGTAAGGATAGTATATGTTAACACAAATGTGTTAATTAAGGAGTTGGAAGGTGCAGTAGATAGTTTAGTAGCTCTTTACCAACTTATATGCCCCTGACGCTGTAGTTCCACTGTGACCGATTTATTAGAACAAAACAGGAAATGGATGAATTATCTGAATTTGATTTGTAGTCTTTAAGACAGTTTCGTTCTACCTATTTTCTCCAGTTAAGACATTTAAAGGAAGGAAAAAGAAACAGTACTATAAATAACCGATTTAATTGAAAAGAACCTGGAACAATCACTCATGTAAAATCAGTGTAAAGAAAGACTTCATGATGCAGTCCATTATCTGTGCGCTTAATAGATCCATGCCATGTGTCTCAGGACATTCTAGGCTGATAACAATGCATGATAATTACTTATTAATCTTACAGACATACTTTATGTAAGAGCTTTTTTGATTAAATTCAGTTATTCAACCAGATGAAAGACTTCTCTACTGAAGACCTACTTTTGTGTGATTGTTGTTTTCCAGTCTGCCCATTGTCAAAAACTATTGAACTTGGAGAGTCTCAACTCAGTTGGATTTAATATTGGCATTTTTTCCTTGTGCAGATTTTCTTCAAACTTCAAAGTCTATCTATAGCAACCAACTACTTTCTTGGTCTTCAAATTGTGTGCTCTAGGTCCCATGCATAGAATTGAAATAGAAAGTTATCATTTTCAGGATATAAATGGGAGATGCAGATCATGTCTCCTTTGGGATTTCAGTCTCTGGTGTAGTTTCAATTAGGTAAATAACTGATGTAACTGTGATTGACATTAATGGCAATTGCACAAGATTGACATAGATTGGTTGGATTAATTCTGTCCTGTTGAAGTGCTCTAAGTGATACTTGAGTGATGGGATTTGCTAACTGGCTGTGCTGGGCTGGCTTTGGAGCACATCTGGGGTGCTTTAATGCATGAAAGACAGCGTTAACAAATCGCTGGCATGTCAAAGAAAGATTCTTTGGGCTAGTTTTGTTACTGCTTTTTAGATTTTTTAATTAGTTGAGTGTGATTCTTTCTGTGGCTTCTTGAGGTGAACATATGGTGCACAGGACCACACGGGATGACTTCCACCATCTCCTTTCCTCAGAGTCTCTGGTGGTTCATGTACATCATTCTCCTTCAAAAACAGAGGGAAGCTGCTCAGCCCGTTCTTGACTTGAACTGGCTACACACTTGGCAGCAGCAGGATGCCTTCCATCAGTGGGATGCATCAAAGACATCTGTATTGGTTCTAGTTTAATCCTCCTGGAGCCCAAAGCCTAACAGAACAATACAATAATAGGATACCTTCCCTTCTCCCCCGTTTGGAAAGAAGGGAATTAGATGTAGAGAGTGAAAAGGGTAAAACACCCCAAGAACAGTCTTGCTTCAATTTGGAAGTTAAAAGACAGAATCTTTAACAATAAATACAAGGTATTTAAGGTAGGGAGAGTTACAAAAGGTGTAGGGAAGGGAAACAAGACACAAAATATATATACAACCAGATTGATGGCAATAGATGTTGATGGCAATGGATGGAGGTGGATTCAGGAGGTGATTGTCCCACCGTGTGGTAGGGTGGCAAAGCAGGAGCAGTAGGAACAAGGGTGGCGCCACCAGGCAGGCAGGGCAGAGAGAGAGAAGGAAGTTCCTCTGTTTTTATAGGGGGTCTAGATAGGAATTAGGAATGGGCTAACCATTGCACCTGGGGTCAGGTTCACACCACCCCCAGGAGGAGTTAACCCTTTACAACATCTCAGGGCTGCCCTAGCTTAACAGATGCTGTGCAGAACCAGAGCCGTATGGACTAAATCTCAAAATCCAGGCACCAATAGTCAGTGCCAAGGTGCTGCAATTGGACCTGATAACTGCTTTGCAAGTGCTGCTTACTCAAGCAAAACCTCCTTCCCTCTCCACCAAACAACTCTGCTGCCAACCTCAACCAGTTGTGTCTGGCTATTAGGCATGGCTGATGTCAGCTTTGCAGGGGCTGGAGTTGATTGTAGCAGGTCACCTGGGACAGTTGTGTTCACATGGGATGCCAGTTCCTTGGCAATAAGACATCGAGATGTGCATGTGGTGAGTGGAGAAAAAGGACTAACAATGAAGGAACAAAATGTTGTACAAGAGACTGCTGGGTTCAGACAGGGTTGTTCTTGGCACTCTGAACAGTTAGGAGGCAAATCCTTCTGGTTTGAGATTAGTTGCATTTAAAGGGTCTGGGATTGACTTTGCCATTTCTAAACAGAGTTGGTTTTGATAGCCCGGATCTTCTTATACTCAGGAGCTCAAGAAAAAGGCAAAGAAACAAAGGACAGTAGAAATGGGCTTACAGACTGCAGGAAGGGCTTGATGATGTGTTTCTTGATTTTGGGTTTCCGTGTTAAGAGATTGGTGCCACAGAGGTTAGGTGCCCTGTGGAGGTTAGGTGCCAAAGAGCTGCATAGAAGCTCTACCCGGCAGGCTTAAGCTGAGATGACAGTTCAAATAGGGGCAAAACAATTTTTCAACAATAGGAATGTATTTTGGTTTTTGCTGTAGAGAGAGTGTTGAAAACCCGTGACTTGTAAATAGGAATTGTGCGCGTTTCGTCTGCTGAGAGGGGAAAAAATGAAGTGTGGGATAACTGTCTCCCAGATGCACCAGTCCTACCAGCATGCCTGCTTGGCAGCACTCACACATTGTCCTGCTGTGGCAAGGAACAGCAGGAGCAGGGATGCCTCTGGGCTCTTGTTGAAGGAAATTGTTTATCAGAAATTGTTTCACCAGCATTGAGCAAACCAGATGATTTGTGAGACATAAGCATTGTGTGCTAGAGTAACAATTACTCAAATGGTAGACATTGTTTAAACTGCTGGTTCTGAGAATAATCAACTTGTTTGTTTGTTTTGCTGGCACTGAAAATGTGGTCTAATCATTTACTGTCTAGATAAGAAAGCATCATTAATTGTGAATAAAACCAGAATATGGAAGATACCCACTTCTCCTTTTTGTGTGCTAATGCCATCTCTGAATAATGGCTGCTATAAAAACTGCTAAAACTCTTTCAATTAGCAGTGTTTGTTCACATTGTGCACCCAGGCTTAGTTGATGTTTCTCCTCTCTTCCATGGTTTGCTATATGTATACTTGTATCTGGTGGCACAAAACAAGAATTTCAACCTGTTTTTTCCCCTTAGTTATTCCAATTTGAAATCTGGACAGCATTACATGAAAAAGATTTTGATTCTTTAATGGGCAGAAATGCAGATTTCAACCAAAGTCTGAACATCACTTTGAGTTTTATGCAGTGAGTAACATCACTAATGATAGCAGTTTGGCAGGTTAAATTCTACTCTGACTTTTACACTTCTGTTTAACTCAGTCATCATCAGATGCAAGATGATGGCAGCTACAGATAAGGGAGTAGCGTTTTGGTCCTGTAATTGGAACCCAATTAACCAATTCTGTTTATACAGTAAAGAGCTCTTCTGATGTTTCCTGGAGCTGTTTGTCACTCTATAGAGCTGAGAATAGTAAAATTTGACCAAAGTGTTATTTTCCTTACTTGGGAGTCCAGTAGTCATATCGTGGTAGAACTGTGGGTGAAAAGTAGCTTGCAGAGAGAAGAACTTTATTCCTTCTGTTGGTGAGAGGTGGTTTGTCTGGCCTGGACCTCTTCAGGAATTTTAAGTATCTGCTTAGAACTCAAGGATGCTGTGGCCAATCTCTGCAAATGTACTATAGACGTCATGTCTTTGTAGTGTGAGGCTGTATTGCAATGTGGGGCAAATGTATGTTGCCTGTAGTAGGGATCCTGTTGGCATCAATCTGGGAAAATACAGGAGGTACAGCATTTATTTTCTGGGTTTCGGTCCTCTTAAGCACGTCTGGATTCATCCCTCTGCAGTCTTAGAATACTCCCTGCCTATACCTATTAACTCTTCAATAAGAATAAAAGTCTTCAAACTGGAATTTTTATCACATAAAGGTGGACAAAATGGATTTAATGGTACATTATAACACTTAAATATTTAATTTTTGGTATTCTTTATGAATAAAAACAAACTTTGGCTTATAGAAAGAAGACAAATCAGTAGTTTTCAAATGAAAAGAGGATTGAGAAATTTCACTGCTGGCCCTTCTGCTGGTGGGAGACTGGATGCTGAAAAAACTTTTCAAACTGAAATGATCATGGTACAAAAAGGATGTAAGAGTCCTTTGTGTCCAGTATTCTTAAAAAAACCCAAGAGATCTGTGGAGTCCATGCCCCAAATGGCTGATCAGTTAAGGTTACATTGGATCCCACTGTGTGTTTTACCTGCTGAATTGACTCAAGAAGTTGTGACCTACTGCACCATGTTGTGTCTGCGGTACCTGCTAACGAGTCCACTCTGGTTCTGCCAAGCAGGGAAGTGTTCAGGGCTACTTGCAGCACGCACCACAGGGCTCCAAGTACAAGTCAAGGACAAATTGTACCCAAAGAACCCTTTCACATAGTAATTTGCTAGTATAGACAATCATTGCTGTCCTTCCTTGTGTCCTTTAAAATTCTAGCCTGTTTAGATTGCCAGTATGAGCAGCTCTGAATGAAGTGAATATGCTCTTTGAGCAAGAGATACTCTCTGGGTTCTTAGATCAGCACCATACTTTGACAGAGGGTAAGACGTGGCCTTTATTAACTGTCATTTCTTGGAGTGAAAATACTTAGCAGCAGAGCATACCACTAAATTTGCTGTAACTATAGAAAAAAATGTTCAATTGTAAAATCAAAAGGCTGAATTGTTCCTTGTGCCACTGATGATGCTGTAAGAGGCAACTAAACAGGATCAAGTATCTCTCTCTGTGTTCCCATTGTGCTCTGCTGAGGTGCTGGACTTATTTTAACCTCTGCAATTTGGAAAGAATCAGGACTACTCTAGTCCATGCCTGGCTGCAGCACTTCTGTGTGTGCCGTTCTTGAGCTCTATAAATATATCTTCTAACATAATAGGGATGAAATAAGGTACATATGCTGGTTTTTGTATTTCAGAGTGCATTCAATGTGCAAGAAGTGAAGAATGAGAAAGAAATGCTGCACAACTATGCAGCCTCTCCTATAAAGGTGTCCTGCAGAATATTATGACCAGTGCTTGATCAGACTCAATGGACTGCCTGAACCCCAGAGCCAGGGGAGAGCAGAAGGGTCAAATAATGCTGTAAGCAGAGCTGTCCTCTGCTGGTTTGTTACCCTTACACTACAGGGCATATTAGATGAGCTTCTGGGTTCAGAGGTATCAGCTTAGTGCTGCTGAATTATCAGTCCTTTGTGCCTCCAGCTGAAACAGTATAATTAGGGCATTTTTTAAATTAGCTGTTTCTTTCAAAGAACAAAACCAGCTAGACTTGATGATCTTAAAGGTCTTCTCCAACCTAAACAGTTCTGTAGTTCTATACAAGGACCTTTATTAATAAATTAATAAAATGATCACACAGGAGCCTAAAAACATTGCCTAAGCAAGGAAGTGAAACTGGGCAAGCTGGGAATTACATGAAAATCCCTACCCTAACCCAGACACCCAGGAAGTTCAGGAACCTAAAAACCAACAATCCATCAGGACAACTATTTCTAGCTCTCAATGAGGTGCAATATCTGAGTTCTAATAATTTCTGTAGCTTTTCTATGGAAGATGCTTTCTCACAAAAAAAAAAAAAAAAAAAAACCAAACCACCAAAAAACCCAACAAAAACCAAAACCCAACCAAACTAAAATAAACCCCAAAAAACCCAAACTGAAAAAAAACCCCAACTCTCCCCCCACCCAAAAAAAAAAAAAATCAAAGAAAGATTATCCTCCATCTTCAGCTTTCTTTTATCAAATCCAGGTCGTGTTAGAAAAACTGACTGGGAACAAAGGAAAAAATATTAAAAAGGACTACCAGCAAGTAACTTTTTTTTCAAGGAAAAAGGTCTTTATTTTTAGATTTACTTCTCTGTCTGTGCAGGAGATGAAGAAAGAGGAAACAATAGATAAAAGAGAAACAAATGGTGATGTTGGCAATAATGTCTGTCCCTACTCGCCCTCAAGCCACGTGTGGGATAGTCTGTCCATGTGGGTGTTTTTTCGTTATTTTTTCTGAGAAGAGACTTATGCCCATCCTGTGTGATTTCCATCCCCATGTCTATACCAGTAAATTAAACAGAGCTAGAGATGAGATTTGAGAACATTTGGCACATGCTCAGCTACAACATTTAGAAGCTTGTATGCTCCGTGGCAGGGTTGGGACCCTTGTGACTCCATGTTGATGTAGATGGATTCTTTGAGGAAATGTGTGAATGCTGATGGACAGCTCCTCATAGCAGGATGGATGAATTCTGTTTTGGAGATGAAAACAACGTAGATACATGAATGTAAACTGCACTGGGCCGTGTGTTGTCAGGGGCAGAAAGCAGACCTGTTCAATTTAGTTCTACAGACATAACCTTTTCTTTTGGGTCTGCATCATGTGAGATGAGTTGAGAAAGGTGGGAGATTATGTTGGGGCACAGTTTAACCTAGTTTTCCGTGTTATTAGGAAACAGAGTTCCAAGGTTACCAGGAGTTGTCTGTAGCACAAAAATTGATATGAGCGAGTTACTGTGTCTTGGACTGTTGAGGTGCTTTCCTGGGCTCTCTTTTGACCCATTTTCTTCCTGAGAGGCAGAACTGGTGATCGCTTCCCTGTCCCCAGTGTTTTGCATAGGATTGTACTACAGCTGCCATGATTTCCATGTTCATTTTAATGCTTCAGAGGGAAAATAATGAGGGGGAGGAAATGTACAGATAGATCGTGTCACTATCTGAATATTCTTGCTTTAAAAAGAAAAAATGAAAAACCAGGATGAAT
This sequence comes from Eubucco bourcierii, assembly GCA_013396675.1. Lineage (NCBI taxonomy): Eukaryota > Metazoa > Chordata > Aves > Piciformes > Ramphastidae > Eubucco > Eubucco bourcierii. The sequence continues at coordinate 188,574 of VWZE01018578.1, forward strand.
TAAAATAAAGTTGCAGAGCGAATGCTGCTTTCTAGCTGAACTCTTGGGAGGAGCGCACAGCACTGGTTGACTGCCTTTCCTTTTACCTCATTAAGATTCTTTATTTCCCTCATCACGTTGGCACATTCTCTAGCAGAGGTCAGGTTCATTGAGGAGGTCACAATCATTTCTGCTACAGTGCTGTTTCCTTCTCCATCACGGAAACTTCCCGCGTGGCAAAAGCCATCTGAAAAGAGACCCTTTCTGCCCTGCAAAAGTATGTTTGCGTTCTTCTGTCCTTGTTTAAAACATTGAGTGCTTTCTTTCATCTTTCTGTCGGTTCCTGACTTGTCCCCTTTGCCTCTATGGCTTGCTATTGCTAATCTGCCTCTGTTCTGACTGCGTTTCTCAGACTGTGTTTTTACTGGGATGAAGGATGGTGTGGGTCTGGCCCAGTGGGCATGGAGGTGGCCCCAAGTTGGACCCATCTTCCACAGGGCAGCCCAACCACAGTCTCCATGCTCCCAGAGGGGCTTTGCCAGACCCTAGTGACACCTGCCTGCAGTAGGTGGTGAGTGGGACCCGCAAACAGGCAATACTAAGCACAGATATAGACTGGGCAAGGAATGGCTCAAGAGCAGTCTCTAGGAGATGGAGCTGGGCATGTCAGTTCATGATAAACCCAACATCAGCCAGCAAGGCACACTTGCAGCCCAGAAGACAACTGTGTCCTGGGCTGCATGAAAAGAAGTGTGACCAGTAGGATGAGAGAGTTGATTCTGTCCCTCTGCTCTGGTCTTGTAAGACCCCACCCAGAGTACTGTGTCCAGTTCTCGTATTTCTAGCATAAATGGGACATGGAGCTGTTGGAGCAGGTCCAGAGGAGGGCTATGAAGGTGAACATAGGGCTGCAGAGCCTCCCTGGTGGGAACAGGCTGTGAGAGCAGGGAGTGTTGTGCCTGGAGAGGAGAAGGCTCCAGGGAGACCTTATAGTGGCCTTCCAGAACCTAAAGGAGGCCTACAGGAAAGCTGGCAAGGGACTTTCTATGAGGGCTTGTAGTGATGGGATGACAGGGAATGGCTTGAAGCTTGAGGAGGGGAGATTTAGACTGAATATTTGGAAGAAATTCTTTACAGTGAGGGTAGTGAGACACTGGAACAGGTTGCCCATGGATGCCCTCTCTGTGGAGGTGTTCCAGGCCAGGTTGAGTGGAAGGTGTCCCTGTTCATGGCAGGGGATTTGGAACTAGATGATCTTCAAGGTCCCTTCCAACCTAAACTGTTCTGTGAATCTGCACATCTTCTTACCACTCTTCTTCTCTTCCAGAAGACAAAAGTATGTCTCAACCATCTGTAGAGAAAGCAAAAATGATCAGCTTTGCAACAGCCTCTTGTAGGAACTCTTTATTCTGATTTATTGATATAATTAAGATTTCTGCAAAATTTCACCTGAAAGAGCTGCTTGCCTCAATACCTCAATAAATGCACATTTAAAATGTATAAAAAGATATACACTAGAATGTGCTTAATATATTATTATGACCTGCTGTTCAGAGGTTATAAAAGGATTAATTCTGCAAAATCTGTTCTTTCATTGTTTGTTCTACCCACCAGTGCACTCTTAGTGCCATTTAAAAAAAGTTTGGAAATGAAATAAAATAAAATTAATTGGAATACTGACCCAAAGGGGACCTTTTGTCCAAGTGCATATATTGCATGGTTTCTTCTACAGGTGGTTTCTAGTATTTCTGAGTGTGCTTCAATGAAAAAGGCACCACCAAGAAGCATATGCCACAACTCTTGGTGTGCAGGGCTTGCAGTGTTGCAGTATGTTACTACTCTGATTCTATATTCCTCAGTATCGTGTGAAACTTGTGCTGAGGTTTGTGATGGTGAAAATCTCATTTGGTCTCAGTGTATGTGGACTACAGGACAGCAATACCTTTTCATACTACTTGGTAAAGGGCTGACTGACCTTCAGGGGTCATCTTTGTAGTTCAGGAGTTAACTCTGTCTAGCTATGCCTGTTGAAGATGGGACTGTTAACTTGTGAGGATCCTGTGAATGCTTAGTTACTGAGGAAGCCTGAATCCCCATCTCAGAAGTGAGTCTGGCCCCATACTAAATGAAAGGCAGTTAGGGGTGCAGATGCTAACTCAGATATAGAGTAAAATTGTATTAAGGATCCAGCATCCATACGGTGCAATTTTTGGGTGTTTTTTCTTTCAGTCTGGCTCTAGTCTGAGTGCTAATTTGTGGCTGGGCTGCAATTCCCAATTTAGTTTCACTGGCAGGAGTTCAGATCTTGAGGTCTGGAGCAGCTCACTGAAGCAAGACAAAACACCGAGTGGAGACCATCAGGACATTTGTTTCAAGTGTCTGCTCCTCACCCAAATTAAAAGCTAATGCAGGTTCACTCTCTAATTCCACTTCCTGCCATGCTGATTTTTCTGAGAAGCTTTAGCCTGTGGAAAATCAGTTCTACAAGACATGAAGATATTTCCTAGGTCAATATCTTGATCACAGAAAGAAGTAAGACCTGCATAAATGTGTTTTATTCAGTTGTGTCTAGGCTGAACATAGAGTATCTCCAGACAGGATATCTTTCGGCTTCTGTGTCAGACTCAATGCTTTTGGAGAAGATTCTTACCAGTGATATGGAAAAGGAGCTTAGTGTTGTTTATTGACCCTGAGCAGCCAGACTGGGCAGACTCTTCCTTTACTGACTGGATTTGGAGGTCTCAAGGTTTTTGCTGAGGATTTGCTTTTCCTTCCATTTATACAAACATCACTCAAGAGACAGTATTTTATCCTGGTCATGCTAACTTGGATGCAAAATGACTTCCCATTCACTCCCCCCTGCCTCCTGAGCTCTGCAAGGTGCCAGCTGTGACAATGCCATTGCAGGCACCCCTGTGTGATCAATTTGGCTCACAGCTGTGCTCAATGTCAGTAGTAATTATAAGGGTTAATGTGATTAGTTTCGCTTGTAGTATTGGTAAGTATCTGTTGTTGTTGCCCTTGGCAATAAATTTCCCTGTATAAGTTCTCTGGTATACTGTCTTGTGGCACCAACTGCAGTCACAGTAGGTAGGGGGGCAACCGTGTAAGGAAAGTTGGGAATAAAGGCAGAGAGTCAGGTGGGTAAGATCTCTTTTATCTGAAGTAAAATACATAGTGACTGCACAATGTAAGAGGATAAAGACTCCCCAGAGAGAATATTTTTACCCTCTGACATTTCTGCCATCTCAGGATCGTGCAAAAATCTGGTTTATTTCACATGAATTAATTACTACCTAGTGGTACCTCTGCTAGTGATAATTGCTAGTGGTAATACCAAAACTCATCTAGGATTGTATTTGATTTCTGTCTCTTTTAGGAACTGGTGGGAAAAGCTCTCTCTTCTGTACAATAATCCGGAATGTATTTAAGTCAGTTTCATTTGTCATTTTAAATGGAATAAGCAAGAGGTGGTAGGTGAAATGTCTCTTTCCTTCTTGCTTTTATGAAGAGTGCAGGGAAATGAGATGAGTTGAATTTGAATGTGAGGAATCTTTTCAACCTTAATTTGCCATCCAAGAATGATATGATTTAAGCACAATAAATAACATTCAGGAATGTATGTTGGTGACGGGGAGAATCAGCAATTTAAATGAGTTCGTTCATACAGAGTGAGACACAAAATTAAAAAGACTCAGTTTGTTCTGCTGTTTTAGCTTAACAAGGGTATGTGGAGTCTCTCAGATATCTGAGGTTGTAGGGATTAGCAGTGCTCCTGGAAAAGGGATTTGTTCATTGAACACAGCTTGTCATATTTCTATTTAGCACAAAACACTGCCGAGCCTATTCTGTACGGTATGGGTTTTGACCTCAGATGTGTGCTCAGTGTATGTGCACAATCTTTCTGCCTTTGGTCTCTTTCCTTTTGCTCCCCGGCTTCGGGTACTTGGCTGCCTCTAGTCTGATTGTTCAGTCTTTTCCCAATGCCTTCATCTTTCCACTGAACACCCATATTTCTCTCAAGCTTCTGAAATTGATTTAAAGCTGAAAAGATAAGAGAAATGGTCAAGAAATATTTTCAAATTGCAACTGATGATAAGGGAAACTCCCTTCCTAAGATGTTAGGAGTTTGCACTAGCAAACAGGCAATATGTATATAGCTCTTGCTATGGACATTCTGCAGAAAGGACAGTATGAAAAGGGGTGTTTTATCACTGACACTAAAGAAGTCTTGTAACATAAGAAAAGCAAAGTCTAGTCTACAAAATTGAACCAGCATTCTCTCTAGTATGGAAATGAGATGCATGTTATTTACCTACAGATTTTGGATTACACTGGCAGAGAGGCTGGTTTTTAATACTGCAGAAATTTCAAATGTATTAGGCACTTTAAAATTCCTACCCCTAAAAAGAGATTTTAGTGGAAAGCTTATAAATAGAAAGTCTTGGAGAAGAGCAAAGAGAAGTACTTGACATCCTCTCGTCCTCTTTCCCAATCTTATTTTAAAAAATTTGTGATTATGTTCTGTTAAACTGTCACAGAATAGTGAATTATTACTTGCAGTTTAGCATGCTCAAGTTCCCCTCACAGCCATCCTGGTGCATATAAATTGCTATTAATAGCTTCATTTAATTTTCAAGCTAAGCAAGCAGTGGATACGAAAGGACCTTGCATATGCTTCAACTTGAGTGCCAATGACACCTCTCTTGGGCAGCATGGAGTAGAGATAGGGGAGTCATGAATAGATATCTCCATTATCCAGCAGCTAGCCTTGTGTGCTTGCCTCCTGTTTTGGCAGCTGGAAGAGCTGCAATGGCAGGGCTGGCCCCAGCAGGCAGGGACACAATGCTGCAGGTTTCTCTTGGCAGGATGGAGTTCATTTATCTTTATGCTTCAGCTGATGTTTCTGGGAGCTGGCATGCTTTCCCAAGAGTGGGGATGGGAAAGAGATGTTTTCAGTCCCAGTTTGGCTGCAATCTATGCTTTCTATGAAGTGGGGTTTTCTGAGGCCTCACAGAATGTGTGTCTGATCCACCTCTTTATATGTGTGTGTGTGTGTGTATATATGTATATATATTTTCAGAAAATACCATCTATCTTCAAAAGAGTAACCTTCTGCCTGTGTATCTGCAAACCAAACTTGTTAGTAATGAGAAAATGTAAGAGAGGCAGGAGTGTCACGGGCTCCTGTGTATTTTGATGATCCCATGGTAACTGTAGAATTTACTCCAAATTATTGCCACGTTTTATTCACCATACTAATATGAAATATAAGTAAAAAATAGTTCTTGCAAAATGAAATTATACTATTTCACTCTTATGTGTGTCAGGCATGGCCAAGAATGCGTTTGGTTTCCAGAACATTATTTGTTTGGCTGTTTGGCCCTCCGTTGTGCTTGGCACTCTGTTGGGTACCTCACTACAACTGCCTGAAAGGAGGTTGTATTGTGATGGGTGTCAGTCTTTTCTCCCTAGTAACAAGTGACAGGGTAAGAGGAAATGGTCTCAAGTTGCACCAGGCAAGGTTTAACTTGGGTATTGGAAGAAACTTTTTCATTACAAGCAGTATTAAACACTGGAACAGGCCACCGAGGGAGGTGGTTGAATCCCTATCCCTGTAGGTGTTCAGAAAATGTGGAGATGTGGTGCTAAGTGACGTGGTTTAGCACCAGGTTTGGTAGAGTTAGATAATGGTTGGCCTTTTACATCTGAAATGGTCCTGTGGATGAAGTGGTTTAATATTTGAAGTAAGGCATTTAGGGGTCTTGGTACTGAATTTCTCAGCTTAGTTCTGGTAGTGCACAGGAACATGGAGTCCACTTGTTTTACCTATGTAAAACCTTCAGTTTCAAGTGTAAACTTGGCGATTTTAGGATAAAGACATTTCAGCACACTATACTCAAGCTTTGCAAGTTAAATAGCTCTTGTTCAACTTAATGGTGTCAAGATGATGCACAGACCTTGAATGGGAGGAGAGTCTGAAGTGTTAACAGAGTGTAGCTGTTGGAGCTATTGGATTTTAGCGAGCTGTGCTCAGTGGGCTCCTGGAAGAGACACTTTTGTCATGGTTGCTAGAGAATGAACTCCACAGCCCTCCAAAATGGTAGAAGCTAAATATCAAGAGACATTTCAAGGATATCGGGTGCCATCAATTTGACCCTGAAGTGATTAATGTAGCTTGTTGTACTCAGGAAGCTGAGAGAGGCAGCAGTTGGTGTTTATGGTATTGATCCAGTTTCAGCCCTGCTAAAATGACATGTAGGAGAAACTTTAATGTGATGTTATTGCTTGTCATAAAGTCTTGTGCAAAGTGAGCTTTATTATTACATAAACAGTATAAAGTACTCCAAAACCAAAGGTACATTTATGCTTAAAAACAGGACAGATGTTATATAATGAAAACAAATTCTACAACACAAATAATTACATTGTGTGAGTCCCAGATATGATTGTTTCCAAACTTCCAAAGAGGACAGAAACAGTGAAAAATCAAACTGCTGTTCTGTTGCATATTGCAGATGCAGTGGGAAATAATGAAAGTTTAAAAAAAAAAAAAAAAAAAAGCACTGAGTTAAAAACCTTTTTCCTTTACTTCAGGCCTGCAGAGGTCCACATCAGCTGACTGCCACCTGATTGTGACATTGCTTCTCATCCATTGCCAGCATCTGACCTCACTGTGGAGCAGCACTGGCGTGCTGGTTTGAGGCTAATTGGAATATTTTAATGAAAAAAAAAAATAGATTATAGGCTGTGAAAAGAAAACAATAGTGATGTCCACTCATAGGCTTCCTGAGATGTATAAAAACAAGAACACAAATATAGATAAGGCAGAGAGAACTGGTGACTAGAAAAGGTCAGTTCTGGTCTTTCCCTGAGACAGTGTCATTTTTCTCCCCTGCTCAGTGTCACTGTGGCTGAGTTGACACCTTGCTTTGGGATAGGCACATTGGGAGGTTTGGATCCCTGCTGTGCAACCACAAACCACCACCAAAATAGTGAAACCAATGAAACGCAGGGAGATTTCAATATTTACTGATGGCTGCTTTAGATTTTTGTAACTGTACGGTTTTTAAATTATTTCTTGTCCATTTTTATGCAAAGCTTAGCATTTCTGGTTAACATTTTGATTTCCAACAAAGCAAGCAAGGGAAGCACCTGCTACAAGGAAATATTTCCAGTGGAGCCCAAAAATACTGCTATGAAGATGTGCTTGCTCAAATACAGCCTTTTTCTGGCACTTTCCAGTGATTATAGAGCTAATGAAGATAGAAGCTGTCCTATCCATCTGTCAAAAATAGTGCTTGTTTTGGAAAGAGAGCATCAAGAATTGTGTTTGTCTGTCATAACCTTAGGAAGAATGTATGGCATCTTGGCAGCAAGTGGGTGGTATGATGACTTCACCTATGGCAGAACATGTAGTGTGGGGCAAGGGGTATGAGGAAGAAGGTGACATTTCTTTTGCTCTAGCTTTTATTTTTGCAGCCATAAGAACACACAAGAGTGGGTGCTGATGTCCTGGTTTATCACATTGATTTAGGCTGTTAACTTCCATGTTTTCCAAAACGAATGGCACAATTTGCAGACTGCCTCTCAGTGTTCACAAACTCAGAACTGTAAAAGCTGACATTTAAAGTCATATATTCTAGATATTACCAGTGTCACAGGCAAGTGTTGTGTTATATTACTACAATTTGCCTTTTGATGTAAAACTTCTCATTTCCCCCATTGCAAGAGAGAATTTGCTCTCTGTATCCAATCTCTTCATGTTTCATGCCTTAACTTTGACTACTTTGTTGCCACGGCAACTCTGCCGTGCAGCATCCGTCCTTGCATTGTTGCTGTTCCTATAACTAAGAAGTACGTCAAATAAATTAAACTTGTCAATCACATCTGAAAATGATACTGGAAGACGTTTCCTACTCATTTCCAGTACCATACCAAAGGTGACCAAAGCACTAGTTCTGGACTGCGATCCCTGCCTTATTTTCTTGGTTCTCATTACTTGCAACAGATGTGCTAAACCTGGTGGGAAATATGTGGTGGCTGAAAATAGTAACTTTCTCTGGATTTTAGAAATGTTATTGCTCATGCACTCTTTACTGGCAAGAAATGCCCTTATTTCTTTTAATTTAAATGTATTCCTTATCACAGAAGTAAATACGTTCAATTGGTTTCAATCTTTAAGTGCTAGACTGTTATGTAAAATCAGTTACCTTCCTTAGGCATCTGGGGCCTAATTTGAAGATTGGATATAGAACAAGACTTTCTGGTTGCTTGGATCTGCTTCCTGCAAGCATTCATTTTCTTTTGTAAAGATTCTGTTGAAACCTGTAAACATTATTCTAGCCTGGCAGTCTGTAGAAAAGAAGAAGAACAATTATCCTTTCAGGGAGCTGTCTAGAAAGTAGCTGGTCAGTGAATGTGGCTGACATGTCACTCTTAAATGCTGGGGTATTTTGTATACGGCTATTTGGAAATGCCAAAAATAGCGAATGTGTTATTTCTCTGAGACACTGTTGCAGATAATTACTTGTCACTACTTTATATATACTTCATTTGCTCAGTGAAGCATTTATTTGACTTTTGTCATACTCTATAGTGTAAGGAAAATAGAAAAAAAAATTGCAGTTATTACTCTTTAGCGAAGAATAACGTGATCACAGAAAAATGTAATCTACTGCAAATTGTATTTACTGCTCTAAACCTGATGTCTGGAGGCTTTTGGTGTATTGTTGGTAATTCCCAATCTGAGGCTGTGCTGAACACGATGTAATTTACTACAAATCCATGTAACTCACGGGAGGGAATACAAGGAATTGCAATATTCCCATCAAGTGTAAATTGGTCTGAAACAATGTTATTTGTTTCTATTTTCTTCTGAGGAAAAATAACAACCCTTAAACAGAGTTTTTCCCTCGCGCAAGCAAAGTCTCTTACTTTCCAGAGATAAATTAATGTGTTTCTGGTATGATTTTAAAATAGAAAATGATTAAAAATTATTTTAGAATTCAGTAAAAGTCAAAGCCTGTGCTTTTTTTCAGGATAGCATTGGATTTTGTTTGCAGTGCACTACTGCTACCTGTGCAGTCGAGTGTCTGAGCAATGAAGCAGTGTGTTTCTGAGGCATTAAATGAATAAATGCATTACAAATTTATTGAATAAACCCAGGAATTAATTTTTTGACTGTGAGGATTTCGCAAGCTATTATCTTTTTGTATTCAGCCACTGGAGAAATTCAGTCATCTACTGCTGTACAGGTTATGAAACCTTTCCCCAGGTCTGAGAATCCTATTGGTGAGTAACACTGGGGATACTTATACTGGTAATTATTCTGATTTCTGTTTTGGTAACCATTGCAAGAAGGCAGGGCATAATGTATATTTTCTGGACATTTAAACATGCTGTCCTCTTCACTAGGGACAAATACAACTATCAAAATCCATCCTGAGTAATCTGTTTATGTAACAGAATGGCTCTTTAACAGGTAATGAGGATTTTCCTTTATAGGCTGGGCAGAATTGTGAAGTCAGCTCTGGCAGTTATTAAAGCAGCAGGACCGCAGCAATGCTCACAGATGTTGAATCTCTCTCCTGCAGAGTACTTTTTCTTCATTTGGTCCTGCCATTGGGGTTTAATTTTGTACTTTTTTTTACCTTTCTCTAAGACCAAATGTCCATTAACTAGAAAATACAAATTAGGCTCTTCCATCATTCAGAATGTATATGTAAGTGAAAGTGTGTCAGGACAAGATCTGAATTAATATTTTTAACTGGTATTAATCTAACCTTGCGGCAAAGTTTCTTCCTCTCATACCACAAAGTACAACTTCAAGCACAGGTTTTGATGTACTCATTTAGGTTGTTCCTATTCTCAACAAGCCTGACAGTAGCATGTTAACTGTGAAGTAGTAAATGTAGAACAGACACTAGTATATATCTTTGCCTCCCCAGAGAACAGAAGAGTATCTTTTGTCTTGTGGACACTGAAATCCCCAAATAAAATGCTGCATTAATATCAGTTTGTGACAATGAAAAATACTCCTGCTGATCTCCAGAGCCTCTGCAAACCCTGAAGCAGGGATTATGCATTCTGTTCAATGCCAGAGAAAGTTTATTCTAAAATAAGCTATTTTCTTTTATCAAAGAGAGTGATAAGAAATGCAATAAACTGTGATACAGCCACTATCATAATAAGGCATCATGCTCCTGGAACCCTTCTTTAAACCAAAGTGATATAAAAAAATCTTCCCCCCAGACTAAACAAACAATTAACAAGTTCTGTGAAGTAAGTGACAGCTCTGCCAACTCTCACAGTGCTTGCTCCTGGGAAAAGGAATTTAGGTTTCTCGTAGCTGAGAGCATATATAAAAATAATTCAAGGCAAGAATGGAAAAGTATGGAAAAAAGTTTCAAAACAAGTTCTATCGGAGCTTCTCCTCTCTCCCTAGTGTAGCTGGTGTTATCAGCAAGAGCAGAAGTTAGAAATTTTATAATTCAGCCTAGCTAGCATAGTCAAGTTTATCAGGTGTAAAAGAAGCAGTTCTGTTTCTTCCCATTATCTCTCTTGGTTGGGTCTTCTTTATGAGAGAGGGAAGGCTTTGGAGAGTATTTGGGAAGCGTAGCCTCCTTGTAAGACATTGCATGAAGGTACTGACGGTCACACCAAGGAGTCTTTCACAATAGGATGAAGCAGTATTTAACTTCTGGAATAGGCAGGGATATAATGTAGAAGTTATTTGTCCTACCTCAGCAGCCCTTTGTGAGGCTGAGACAGAGTCTCGCTTGAAAATTATTTTAAATTGTGTGTTGTATTATTGTAGCTTTGTCCTGTTTTATTAAATCTGTGCTTTTTAAAAAATGCATTAATTGGAATTTTTTGCCCAGCAATAGGGCTGAGTCATAGAAAACTGTCAGACTGTAAACCACTGCATTCCTGTACATGTGTGACCTACTAAACTGTGACACTGACTCTTTCAGGTAACACTTCAAATCATTCAAATATACGCAAAAGTTGCTGCTATACTATATCATTTATTAAGTGAAATGGGCAAGTTGCAGACACATGTACAAGAGCATAGTTCTTTAAAGGTGCTGTTGAATAGTTCTCTTGGTCACTGACACAGTTTTGGCTTCACTCTCCTGGACAGTTCGTTCATACAGAGTGAGACACAAAAGTGTTCTGAAAGTTAATGTGAGCATCCCCAACAGATTTATCACATGTGGCTGTCTCAGTACTGTAGATTTGTTAATTTCTGTATAGACCCTTCCAGAGGATTTGGCCTCAGTGGTAGAGAACAACTCAGAGTATTTTTAATGTATTGGTACAGATGAATCTGCAAAGCAACTGGGGCCACCATGAGGACCTTACCTTGCCAGTGTTTTTTTTCTGGAAGAAGCATCTTCCTGTGACCAGTGCTAGTCAGGTAACTTTCTCAGATATAAAGAGGTTATGGCAAAAATACTGTAGTCCAAAAAGGTCCTGAGTGAGCATTAAAAGATGAGCTAATGAAAGATGTGGCTTTACACATTTTTCTAATTACTTTTATTGAATTTCAAATTATGTCCCAGGTTGATCCACTCCATACCACAGGTTAATCTGAGTCAAGTTCTTTACCTATATGTAGTGTCCTAAGAAAACCTTATATTTTTGTGTGTTCTCTTGTCATTCCTAGAAATGACTTCAAATAGAACTTTTTAAGGCATCAAGGCTTTTTGTGTTATGGGTTTGGTTTTTTGTTTTTTGTGGTTTTGTTCTGTTTTAAAAATATGTTTGTGGCTATTCTGTGTGCCTGTAAACCTCCATCCATTAGGACAGAAGTTCTCTCTGCAGTCCCCTGTGTTTTACAGACTTGGCCCCTGCCCATTGTAAGAAGGAAACCATTTTCCCCTGGGAAATTCTGTAATTAAGTTCTCAGTCTTTTTATGTTTCTTTTTACATCACACATCGCTAGAACTGCTCAGTAATTATTTTATTCTTTGAAACTTGTTTTGTGAGAAATGTTTGAATTATTGAAACCAGATATTTTCTTGGAAATGTTCCAGTTATGTGGGAGCATGGGGAATTCAGAAAAAAAAAATTAAAAAATCTGTGGGCCATGTTTTACAGTCAAAAAGAAAACGGGCAGAAGAGAATACCCTCTCTCCAGGAACATACAGTCTGACATGTTAGACATTTCATTTGTGATGTAGAAAAATGGCACAGTAATGACGTGAACCAGGTCACTCTCAATCATCTACAAGTATCCTCCTGTTTTTAAAGAAATAATAAACGTTTTCCTGTTTGAGGTTTGCTTTTGTTTCTACTTATGACTTTTTTTGGTGCATGAAATTTTTAGGAGGTCTCAGTTTTATCTCAGTGAATCATAGACTGGTAAGGTTGGAAGGGACCTCAAGGATCATCTAGTTCCAACCCCCTGCCATAGGCAGGGACACCTCCCACTAGTACACGTTACTCAAGGCCTCATCCAGTCTGGCCTTGAACACCTCCAGGGAGGGAGCAACCACAACCTCCCTGGGCAACCTGTTCCAATGTCTCACCACCCTCACTGTAAAGAACTTCCTCCTAACATCTAGTCTAAATCTCCCCTCTGCCAGTTTAAACCCATTGCCCAAGCCAGGAAAGTTTCTGAATTTTCGAGAAGTTTCTTGGAAGAACACTGAAGTTTTTTTTAAAGCTTTAATCATTACACAGTCTGTTAAAAACACTATAGTTTAATGATCTATCTCTGCAGGAGTGGTAGAGCGCTTTTAAAAATCGGATTTGGAATCGAAATTTGTTGTGTTCTGTGCAAACTCATCCTTTTCAAAGCCAGGAAAGCAGTCTTGCTCTTGAAATTACTAATAGCCACCTTGAGGTATTGGTAACATACATGTGACATCTGTCTCAGTAGCAGTGAGACTATGCTCTTTCATATTTATCCTGCATCGTTAGTTCTAATGGGTGCTATAAAAGCCTTTATGTTTGATTATAATAGGTGCAGGTGATGATCAGCTGCAATACCAGAGTGGAATATTTAGGCTAATATCTTCAGCATGCAGTCCTTAGCACTAGCAAGTTCTCCTCAGAATTTAACTTCAGTGTTTGTTCTCTTGATGTGTGTTATCCCAAAACATGGCATGGCTAGTTTGGAAGATGCTGAAGATGTGGGGTAATTACATGACCTTGATAGCTTTTGAAGGAGCTCTAACCATAGCTAAAGTAACTACCAGAAACTGATTAGTGTGAACAACTGTTGATGGCTTACACATTCATGCTTTGTACTCAGACCCTTCAGGTAAATCATACACCAGAATACATTCTCTGTTTAAAGTGGCATAGGTGGCCTTTGATGAAAATACTGAGAACAGGCTACATTAGAGAAATGTAATATAAAGATGGCTTAGTAGAGGAATTATTTGATGTTTGCTGAACCTGACCAGCACTACACTACAGCAGGCATTTAACTGTGAGGTTAAGATTTTTTGCTGTAAGGATTTGGGGTGATGGAGTGAAAAGGAGGAGGAACCCAGTGCTCTAGTGCAGCAGAGATTAACTAGGCTGTAATCCAAATCCCACTCGACAGCTGCTGTGCCAGAATAAACAGACTGAAAAAGCACATTTGAGGACTAAAACATGTGACCTTGTCCTTATCTGTACCAAGGTATACTAAGAGAAGAGCTCCTTTTAGGAAAGGATTTAATAAATACTGTTTTGTCAGTTTTCTAAAAGCTCTTCTTACCTAGAGGCAGAGTGTCCGAGGTACGATTCTGATTAAATTCTCTGCTTGGGAGGCTTAACAGTTTTGAACAGGCTACAAAGATGTGCCCATGAAAGTAGTATCTTGTCTACTTGACCAGTCGTGATCCAGAGAGCATGTCTGAGATAAAACTGTCAAATGTGTCACTTGGGGCTTGCCTTGAGGTTTAGGCATCCAGCTTAAGTCACAGGAATTCAGAATTATTCCAGTTTCACGAAAAGGAGAATTTTTAAATTAGTTTTGTTACAGCAGTGGAAAAATGAGTTTAGTTTAAATGTAGTTTGTTCTGAGTTAAGTGCATGAATTCAGAATCTAAGAATTGAAATCTAGCTGTACCTTTTAAGGCAAAACTAGAATCAGTGTTTCAGAAACTGATTTCCAGTAAAATGTGACTCCAAACTGGAACTGGAAATGTGGATGTAGTTGATGTTTCAAACTTTATACTAAACCAAATAATAATGCCAATGACGTAATAATGAGAAGTAATTTTTCATCTTCATAATGTTGGAAAATTTGTACTGTGGAGCTGTACTTCAATAACTGGAGCTTCTCTCAACTCAGAGCTGCCTTCTTCCAAAAAGTCTGGTTGCCCATTTAGCCTCTCCCTTCTTTTATTTGTCCCCAAGAGAACAGCAGAAGCTCACCTCGTCCCCAGGCAAAGTTCTTTACAAGATGTGCTGACTGGGGCGTTAATGAACATCTGAAAAAACACCAGACCCAGAACTGATCCCAGGAGTACTCCACTGGTGACTGGTCTCCAGATGGATTTTGTGCCTCTAGTCACAACCGTTTGAACCCGTGGTCTGCCCAGTTACCAGTCCAGCTTAATGTCCATTGATCTGTTACATTGTCAGTGTTTGTTAATGAGGATCAGTAACATCTCCACTGCTCTCCTCTCATCCACCAAACTAAATCCTTTGTTGTAGAAATAAGAGCAGCACGCTCACACAACCTACTCAGGCTTGGTTTTTTCCAATCAGGGAAGATTTAAATTCTGAATTTAATTTCTGGTTTAGGCAGTTTTCCCTCCTTGGTTTAATTCATCTAATTAATAGCTACTTCACAGAAAAAAAATAATGCTTCCCTCTTCAGCTCAGTAGCCTTCAGATGATTTTCCTTCTGTAAAAGAGAATACTGCTATGACAAAATTAGCAGTTCAGGGTTTTAAACCCATTTTGTAACGTTGTGTTAGGACTCTAGAAAGGCAGTTTAGTCTGAATAGTTGTAAACCTTGAGAGGATGTGCAAGATTGGATGTAAATAAAATGAGATTTAAAAAAGAGAGACCCAAGAGTTTTTTTTAAAGATATGCGTTCCATGAGATTGCATTTTCCTGAAGAGTAACAAAAGCAGTGAAGCAAATTAGCATTCCTTGATGAATAAAAAGCTCAGGATGGAGGAGCAGCCTTTTTAGCATGGTACAGTAGCCGGGGTTGATTTTATGGAATATTTCTATACTTTGTTTACTGCTGAACTCATGCAGTGGAAAGGGAGGCATAAGATCATTTAGATCCTGTCAACCAAATAAGGCAAAGTTGATGAAAGAAACTAGCAAAGCTTAGATTAGAGAGATATTTCAAGTCTGAGCACTCTTCAGTTGATGGTGTGCTCACAGGCTAGCAGACGTAAAGGTGGCAGATAAGAACAGTCTAACTGTTTGCTGTACTTTCTTGATTTTTCTAACCTTGCAGGTTTTTTGCATGATAATATTCAGCTTAATGAATGCTACTGGGTTTAGTAAAAGTCTTAATTCTGATAATCAGTATGACTCCATGTGTATTATCTCTGTGTATATTATCCCTTTGTCTTAGACTGTTTTGAAAAGCTTACTGTCTTCCTGATGCTAATTACAACAGTATAATTTTAATGTCTTTCAGGTTGAGCTGCTGCTCTATTTTGAGCTTAACCACATTGTTGTTCATGTAAAATGTTTCAAAATATTACCTGCTAAGGCTGATTTTTATTTTTTTTTTCTTCAGCAGGTGTCTGTGTATTGAATGCGTCCAAATCTTGTAGGAAAAATAGCAGTAGCAGATCATGTATTTATGGAAGGCATCAAAATGGATGACTGAGGGAATGAGTGGCAAATCAAAGATACACTGACAATCCTATTTTAGTAATTTCCTGAATGCTGAAAATCACAGTCTTTTCATTGTGTTGCTCTTATCTGTTGCAGCTTTTTCTGTTCTCTGTTTTGTGTGTATTATACATAAAGCATACTGAGAAAGCCAGGGCTTTTGATAAAATACTGGAGGGTCATCCAGGGTAAAGGGGCTCCCTCGCTCTAGATACTGTGATACCAAGAATTCCCAATTACTGTCATTCAAAGTAATTTCTTCTAAATGTGGCATCAAGGAGTTATGCCCAAATATATGCATTGGAGTCTACATGGGGGACTGTGAAAGCTGGTTATTTCAATTTCATTTCAATTTCTAATCTCCTAAGTGTGTTGGAGTCCAAGTCAACAGTTGCAATACCTTGCAAGGGAGTGTCTTCCACCTCTCTGTTTATTGCTGGTCAGGTGCTTGCTACTGCAGAAATCCTAGAATGTGCTGTTAGGGCTTTAGTCTTGTGATTGCAGTGCCAACTCTTCTTCTTGCAGATAGATGTCAGATGATAAAGAATTTTTGGGAAGTTCAGTTTAATTTGGGACTCCTGTGTTCTTGTTAAGCTTTGGGTTAGTAGTATCAAGTTGCTTTTTGTATTAACCTTCTCTTGTAGTTTCTGCTGAATGTAGCATTTTTTTCTGGTTATTGTTTGACTGTCAGTGTTTGCTGGAAATCTGCCAAGTGTAAATGCAGTTTCCAGCTGGTATTTGTAAACGGCCTTGGTTCTGCATGAGAGGAAGACATTAAATGTGTTCTGGATCATTTGCTGTTCCCCGTTAGGTAGGCAGATGCAGTGGGACACTGAAACATGAACTTAGGGATGGAGAATGGAAAGTTGAAGGTTGCTTATGTAGGTAATGACACTTAGTGCAGATGAGATGTTAAACATTGAAAGGTATATCTAGCAATATCTGTCAGAGCGATGGAGAAGAGCAATTTTCCCCTCTGCTTGTCTGCCACATAAGAGGGAATACGCCATACTCAGCACATACATGAAAATCTGGTTTTCATTGTATCACATCAGTGCTGGAGAGATTGACATTTCAAAATTCACCTCATAATTGCAGAGCAAAATCATCATACTTTAACATGGTACTATACCTTCCAAACGGGGAATCTCAGTGAGCTCCTGTGGTTGTTGTATCTCTGTGAATGTAATATCTGAAATAAAATCAATAACAATGAATGAGCCTCAGTAGAAGTCAGAATCAGGATGTGATTTACTGAGGTGGGTACCTGGGCAGTAGTCAGAAGCTGCTGATGCTGCTCTTGTACCGTTGGTTGTTAGCATGGCTGTGTCTTCTTGGCTCTAGTTCCGTATCTGGACAAGGAGATACCCTTAGAGCTAGAGGATCAGAGCTAAATCAACTTGTTTGTACTTTTAAAATCTATTTGAAAAATCTTCCTTGGGCGTGCTCTGTTGTGTGCTGATTTCTTACATTTTGCTTTCCTAGGCATAGGAGGTTCTGTGTGAACCTGAGGAAGAGTTTTTTTCACTCTGAGGGTGACAGAGCACTGGAACAGGCTGCCCAGGGAGGTTGTGGAGTCTCCCTCTCTGGAGATATTCAAGAACCGTCTGGATGTGTTCCAGTGTGACCTGCTCTAGGTGATCCTGCTCTGGTGGGGGGCTGGACCAGATGATATTTCAAGGTCCCTTCCAGCCCCTGACATTCTATGATTCTCTGATTCTATTGTAACTTATCTACAACCTACTTAGGATTTTTCTGAAGCTGACTGTTATCTCATGAGTTCTTAAGTTGTGAACTTTATTGAAAGAGCAAAGGCACAGACACTTTTAGGTCAGCAAAGAGATCTTAACTCACTATCTCAAGACTTAAAGGACTGTCATTCTTAAAAGTAAGGGAAGGTTTGCAAATATGGAACATAAACAGCAACAGGAGAAATAATTTTTCTACTCTTTAGGGTTTTTAAAAGTGTGTATTCAACCTTTTTCCCTTGCTACGAATTTCTCAAGTCTCCCTAATTGCATAAAAGAGGCAGAATATTTCATGCTGTAAGCTTTGCAAGTGCATCTTGATGAAGTTGATTAGACACTGATTTAAATAATGCTAATATCCTCTCCCTTTAAATTTTACTGTTTGCTCTGAACTGCAAACAATGTACTTAAGAATGCTAAAAACAGACATGTCAGTTGAACTTTGTATTCAGAAGTTTGGCTCAGCAAAATCTTGAATATTCCAGCTGTTTTCTCCATAGTTTTTTCAAATGACTAGAGGAAAATTAATGTGCTCAGATGTAAAACACTTAATTGAGAAATGAGCTATCCACTGCATTAACACTACTTAGCTTTATATATTGGTTTCTACCCTCAATGCCATTGGATGACTAATGTGTACTAAGGTTACAAAATGTGAAACATTATTCATTTTTAATAACAAAAGCACTACTTCTCAATGGCAAAAAGGACATAAAAGAATCACCTTTCATCCCCACTATTTAGAAGTTAAGGCCTTTAAAGTAAGATATATGGTTATCAAAGGTGAAAAGCGTTTGACTTTTTTTGCATAAGACATCTGAAATATTCATTCAGTGCCAGAAACACTATCCAGCAGAAACATCAAAGGGAGCAGGGCTCATTAGGAGAACTCTTCTGACTTTGACACATGCCTCCAACAGGCTGGGGGACTTTCAGAGCAATGTGAAGGGATTTATTATCCTAACTCCCAGAAATGTCAGTGTGAGCTGCACAGTTAGATCACTGCAGAGTACTTTGAAATTCCCCAGCGTATTTAGGGAAGTTTAATTGGGCTGGAAATATGATTACAGCAAACATTGGGATAATACTTCCCCTCCATCACTTCTAGATAATATTTTGTGACGTTTCTTTCTTTTTTTTCCTCATATCAAACATTTCTGATACCAGGTATATCCTTAAAATAGAGCTATTTGAGATGATGAAAACTGACCTTTAGCCCAAAAGAACTGCAAGATATTCCCAAGTGAGTGACTTATCTCAAGAAGTTGATATTAGCCTTGTACCAGCCCTAACGCCACGTTTGCTATAGGTAATTTAAGTTAATCTGATAGACTGCGGTGACTGCTTGGGATAGGCATTGTGAACATGAAATCACTGTGGTGTCCAGACACACAGAAGATTCTGGAGGGGCTGACAGCACTAGTCACAGCTCATAAGCTCAGAAAGACTTTCTGCAGCTGCTGGCTTCCAAGTCACCTTGGAAAACGTGGGGTGACAGTGAAAAGTTGCCCAGGAAACTAAGGCTGCAAGTCCCCACAGCTTTTGTGGCTTTTCAGCAAGTAGCTAATGGAACCTGAAGTCTCAATATTGTTATAACATTCTGTGACTGGCTTATGTTCCAGGCCGAATGGCTACCACACGTGGAATGTGAGTGTCATCCCTGCCACTGTCGCAGCTCCTGCCTGTATCACACCCTGTAGGTCATAATGAAGCTGTTAAATCACACCATAAGTATAAAATTTGCAATTTAGTATGCCTTCTGAAAGATTTTGAAATCTGCACAGTCTGTGGCCAGCTGTTAATTCAGCTTGGAGCATCCTGAATCCCTTCAGAAACAGGTAAATACCCTGTTGCTGTAGACCAATTTATTCTTGTACAGATAGAATAAAATACATTCAGAACATCAGATGGATTGGGATTTGGTCATCATTTAGTGTTGTTTGTAACATAACATGTGGAATAAGGAGGTGAAAATCGACTAAAATGAAAGGAAAAACAGATTTTTTTTTTTTTTACATTGAATTGTATTCTGAAATATGCAGACTACCTACTGCCCTACATACTGTAAAAGAGAGGGTGTTTCTCCAGGTTAATTTGAGTGCCTATTAATAAAAATTTCATCTACCTCATCTCCTCTGCAGTACTACTTAGAAACATACCAGTTATTGAGTAAGGCCAGCAGTCAAGATACATGATGGTTTTGTGTTCTTAGTGTCTTGGCTATTTATGTAATCAGTCAGTAGATCAAAGAAAAGATTCTTTTATCCATAAGCAAAAGGAGGTGAAGTAGTTCATATGGTTGTGGTGAAATTTCTTATTTTCCCAGTTACTCATGTGGACTGTAAAATTATTATTCATTTCTGAACCGTGGCTGTGTCTCATCATGTTGCAGTTAGACCAGAGGCAGTGCTGCAGAAAACGGTGAATGAAGGGGGACAGATGTGCATGGTAGTAGGGAGTTGTATTATCAATGACATACATATGTAGGAAAACACATACATGTACGTCTCATCTAGTGCTTAGTGAAGTGTTCTGTCTTGTTGAGGTAAAACTACACTTAGCAATCATAACAGTGACTTGCATGTGTTGTGCAGAAGGATCATGTCCCTTGGAGTATTCTCTACACGGTTTGATTGCTCTTAGCATCACCCAGGGAGCTCTACACAGATACAAAGCATGCCATTGTAGAAAGCAGAAGTACACAATGGGAAAGAAAATACAAATGAAATAAAAGCTGTTTTGTGCAAACGTAGGTTTGAAAAGCGTATTCTCTGTTAGTTACTTCACCATCTTTCTGAAGGCTGGTTTTGCCTTTGAGTGCTAAACATTGCATCTGTTTTTTAAACTGGCTGTACTATTGTTCTGTGTTTGATATGCTGCTACATATTATGAATGTTCCTAATCATCTCCTCAGGTGAAATTTCAACTTGATCTGCTTCAACTATTAAAATGGGAGATTTGAGGAAAAAGACAGTTTTGAAGGCCAGGATCACCTCTAAAAAACTATCCTTGTCCATATGGCATATTCAGGCACTATAGTGATGACTGGTGGAGTGATGAATGTTCAAACTGTTAAGCATGCTTAGCTAAAACAATGTCTTTTCTTGAGAAAAACATTCTCCCTCTAAAACTGTCTCACATTGTGCATTCTACAATGGAATACAATAGAAATTGGGAAAAAAAAGCTATTAAGTCAACTCAGGCCATCATTCCACAGAGGCACTATTTTTTGCCGCATTGAAGTTTTTAGCTCTAATTGGAGCTAGTTTTCAATTTCCCATACGATGGGGTTTCAGCTACATCCCTTGGGAGATTATTTCACAGTACAATAACTCTGCTGAGATGTTTTGCTGATATCTGGCCTAAATCTTCCTTCCTAATTTCATCCCATTGTTTGCTGTTATAGCCCTAGGTATCACACTAAACAATTCCCCCTCTTTCTTAGCAGTTAGCTTGTCAAATATTTCTGGACAGCAAGGTTTGTGCTTTGTTCAGTTGTTGCTTGGTTAGTATCTAATCTTAACATTTCTGCATAGATTTATGCTCAGTCCCCTTAAGCTTTCTGTGGTCAGATCTTTCACATTTTTCTTTTTTTTTTTTCCCCTGTCTTTCTTTCTTTTTTCCTCTCATTCCTCTCTACCCCTCAACTCCCTATTTCTGTATAGCACATTTTAAACAACTTTACAGAGCCTTATAGAATGTTGCTCTCACACCACTCAGGGAACCGTGCATAGGTGCACTAGCCTTTTTTTGTTGTTGCCCTACCGCATCACTGCCATTTAAGTTAAACTGGAGATGCACTCTTCTTCTAAAGTTCTTGTACTCTGGCTTATTACTTTGCAAATCTTTCTTTCCTATTGCATTTTTGGATGTTTTTTCCTTACTATGAAATTCAAGAAATATGATTAAGTGAACAAGTATTTGTATTTGTTGGGGGGTTTTAAAATATTTTTTTTTCACTTTTCCATTTTTCTCAGGTCTTGCTGTAACACTGATGAATAAATTAATATCTACCAATTTGTTCTTCAGTGTTGCTAAAATATTGTTTAGGATTCTCACATCAGTCTAGACAGTAAATAAAGCAGCCTTGTTGCGATGTGCCACTAGATAGATAGAATGAGTACTACAGGGTAATGAAAGCTGTCTTGAAAATATCAGTGAGGCTTCTACTTTCTTATCTTTCCAAATAATACCCCCCTAGAAAACTGTGGCTTTTGGAAGAATAGAAATAGAATTGAATCTGTGAATGGAATTTAAAGAAGTCTCACATTCCTTCTAATTTCATATACAATGACTCTCTAGGATTTGGTTGTTTGGGTTTTTGTTTTGGTTTTTTGGTTTTTGGTTTGGGTTTTTTTTTTTTTTTTGTGAGTCTTGCAATATTTCTCTCCTTGCTGGAGGCTCTTGACAACATAAGAATTTCAGCTTTCATTTTCAAAAGAATTGCTCTTTTAGGCTTAATTGACTGCAGAAAGAAGCTGGGAATACGGCTTGGGAGTTTCCAAAAGCAGAACTGAACGTGCAGATAAGAGGAAATGAAGCTTTTCTCCCTCCTTAATTTAGTGATAGTTAAACAAACTTCAAATTATTTAGGCTGACCTATAATTTTATAGAACACATGTGAATATATGCTCTATACAGATAATACTTTTTACAAGATGGATTCTCCTGAGTGGTAAACTGAAGTTAAATGTTTTGTGCATGTCATAAAACGAGGTGCTAGATTACAGCACATCATGTTCCTATAATGTACATGTTCCTTCACATGCTGCTGTGTACTTTGCACACAAACTGTAACTTGTATTTGTATGCAGCGCTAACTAGATGACATATTTGTTGTACTAGGAAAAATCTGTGTTGTATTTCTAGAGAAAGATTCTTCTGAACATTTGCAGCAGCTTGTGCTATGTGTTGCAATTTCCTCAGCTATTTTATAGATTTTCTGCAGTGAGAGTTTTTAGGGGGCAATATGGCGTGGCAGAGGTACTTGTGTAAGGCTGCAGTTAGCAGATCACTAAATAGTCAGAAGCATAAGCTATTCTGAGAACTGCCACTTTCCACTCCTGAAGCTATGGGGCTGTCAACCAGACAGGAAAAAAAGATATGTTGTTATAATCATGATCTGTTTCAAAAATTACAGGATACTATGCATCAGGCGGCATATGAATGGAGTTGTCAGCAATGCTACCTATATAGCTTTGAAAGTGACTTCAGAAGTTTTGAGATTCATTATGTCATCTGTAGCAGGGACCCCAGCAATTAGTTTTGTTCACCTTACATTTGACCGTAGTCGCTCAAAACCACCAGCAGCTGCAGCTTCAAGATGAAAAGGATGTGGGATCATGATCTTAGCCAGGCAGAGAGCAGGTACCTGAACTTTCAGCACAGATGTTGCCAGTTACTGGCTGGATTGAAGTGAAAAGGACTCAAGGGATTTCTACATTAAAACCCCTTTGTGGCACTTCATTTTCGTGGATTCATTATCATGATATAGAATTCTGTATACATTGAGGTGGCTTTTATCATAGAATCAGCCAAGTTGGAAGAGACCTCCAAGGTCATCCAGTCCTATCCAATCAACTAGACCATGGCACTAAGTGCCCTATCCAGGCTTTTCTTGAACACCTCCAGGGACAGCAACACCACCACCTACCTGGGCAGCCCATTCCAATGCCGATCACTCTCTCTGTGAAGAACTTCCTCTTAATATCCAGCCTGTACCTCCCCTGGCACAACTTGAGACTGTCCTCCTGTTCTGTTGCTGGTTGCCTGGGAGAAGAGACTCATGGTAGCATGTCAAAATCAACTGTGTGCTACATCAACTAGTATTTCTTTTTGCTAATTAAAATCCTGAAGAAAATAAATTTCAGGAATTTGAGTAAAATCATAGGTGCTTAAGTGTAAAGATATGGCTAAAAAGGTTATTTGCTGTGACTTCAGTAGTATTTAGTGATTGAGTACAGTCAATGTGTTGTGCGGCTATGCATTGCCATAGTCAAATAGTTTGTTTCAGCCTAGACAGGTTTGTGTAGATTTATTCTCTAACACTTGACTTCTCCATCTATGTGTAGTACCATATACTACAAATCTGTCTGCTTCTGCAGATATTTTTTTCTTCTGTACCGAGGTGCTCTGTTACCAGTTGCTTTTTTTTGTTGTTTATTCATGGTAAGAAGGATAATAGTGTGAAATAGTTACCATTAATATTTGTATCAATAAATCAGTCTTTGCTGTTTTTGAAATAGAGGTAGGAGAAATCAATAAAAAAAAAATAGTATTTATGGAAAAGAAACAAACAACTAAGAAATAGTGAACTCATAAAGCTATCATAAGGAAAGCTACTGTGGATAGCAAAGTTTATTAATGGGGAGGGGGAAATGGACTGGCTAAGGAAAACACACAAAAACATAAATCTAAATCCTAGAAAATAAACACTTTATAAAGATGATAGGTCCATGAAACAGTGTTTGAAAATAGAGTGAGATGAGATAAAATTTTAAATTGCTATTATTTGAGTCTGCTAGTAACACATGTGCTAAATCAAGGATCCCAGTAGCTTAAAGTACTCTAGAGTTGAGTTTCTGTTGCTCTCAAGATGTAACTGATGACAGTAAACATAAATATAAACAAATGTACTTCTACTATTGTAAAGCAAAGTTGGAAATATTCCAACCCTACACATACTTGATTTGAGAGGATTTGAGAACTTGATTACATCCTGTATGACTGCCCACCTGGTGCATCCTGGCATTAGCATTGTTGACACTCATGCTTTAAACACAGTTTTAGTGTTGGGAGTGCTGCTGATAGTTACATTAAAACTAGAATCATAGAATCATTAAGGTTGGAAAAGACTCGTAAGATCATCGAGTCCAACTATAAAGACTTTTTCCTCCATTGTTTTGAAGTTTCTCATGCATTGCTGAGATCTGCACAGGTACTTCTTTGTCTTTGGATAAAATACATGTGAAGCTGCAAAGCCTGTAATTTGTCTTGGCACCTACAGAAGATTGAAGTAGGAGCAGCGACAAAAGTGATGGAAGCAGAGATAGTTACATGATTGTGATGAAGGCAGTCACTTGTACAGTTAGGTAAAGCGGGAAAACAAAACCACAAAATAAAAAAGATGAAGCTATAAATATTGATGGTCCTCTGCGAAATCCTAATGGTTATTCATATAGGAACTAAAACAACTAATCCTTTTGCAAATAACAACTAGTAGCAGGGTTGTAAAACCAACTGTTAAATTGCACACAGTATCAAGAGTTAAGAAATCTCTTGAATGAAGAAAGATTTCTTCATCTGCAGAAAAGTTCTGGACTGTGCATCAGATTGCAGAATGGATCACCAGGTACTTGGGTACTGTTTGCAGAACGGAGAACAGAGATACAGTATCATCGTACCTGACATAAGAGATAGTTCTCTACCTTCTATCCACACAATTGGTGTCTCAGAGTAGCATTTATCCTTCCAGTCTGAGCTGTGATTTTTGAAACTGTTGTCAGACTATGAATCAATTTGAAGTATATCTTCTGGCACTAAATCAGCAGAAATCATGCATATTTTGTGCTTTTTTAGCTTGGTCCGTTAGTAGTCGTCATACACTTCCTGCATGAAAGAAATTTTGACAACTGATTTGAAATTATCTTGTCTTCACAAATTAGTTTTAAAGAAATGGAAAGCCAGTGAATATTTTAAACAGAAGCACATATGCCAAAATAACTAGAAATTTCCATGTTCAGTCAAAACCTGTCCATATTTCAAGTGGTTTCTGGTTAATTGGAATGAAAGACCTTAATTAGCTGGGCACTACAGATGGGGTGCTTACAGCAATATCAGAAATTAAGATTTCAGATGTGTGTTAGACAAATTTAATTGTAAATTTTATTATGGTGTTTTTCTTAAAGGTTGAGAAAAAAGGATAACCAAACCCAGATTCTTCTTTACAAGATAAACTAACTCACTGCACCGTGGTTCAGTTAAATGCAATATTTGTTGTTTGTAAATACTGAATAAAATGCCTGCAGAAAGTTGGGCATTTTTTAAAGAAGTCCGTTGACTGAAGAAGGATTCAAAGCAGGCCTCAATTCTTACTTTGAAAGCTACATAAAGCAGTGGGACCTCAAGGACTGCTGTGTTTGGCAACTTTGTGTAGGTATTGTTAGCATGACTGCTCCTGCAGTACTGGCTGGTATTGAGTTTAAATGATTGTCCTTGACTGAAATTAAACAAAATAGCAACTATGCAGTCATTTCCATGTGGAGGGGGAAAAAAAAAAAAAAGGCAAGCAAAACTGCAGTGTTTTGGAATACCAATAAAAGATGTTTATTTAAATTGCAAAGGTGACATCCAGCAAGTCTAAAGAAGTTCTTCTCTCCCTCTACTCTGCCCTGGTGAGACCACACCTGGAATACTGTGTCCAGTTTTGGGCTCTCCAGTTCAACAGAGACAGGGATTTCCTGGAAAGTCCAGTGAAGAGCTATGAGGATGACTGTGGGACTTGAACATCCCTCCTGTGAAGAATGACTGAGAGACCTAAGGCTGTTTAATCTTGGGAGGAGAAGACTGAGAAGGGATCTTCTCAATGTCTGTAAATATCTGATGGGTGGGTGTCAGGATGAAGGTCTCTTTTTGGTGGTGCCCAGTGATAGGACAAGGAACAGTGAGTACAAGGTGGAACACAGGATGTTCCCTGTCAACATAAAGGGACACTTCTTTATGGTGAGGGTGATGGAGCACTGAAACAGGCTTCCCAGAGAGGTGGTGGAGTAGTCTTCTCTGGAGACTGTCAAAACCCACCTGAATGTGCTCCTGTGTGGCCTGCCCCAGATGATCCTGCTTTGGCAGGGGGATTGGACTGGATGATCTCTGGAGGTTGCTTCCAACCCCTAACATCCTGTGATTCCGTGATTTTTTTTTTTTTTAGAATTCTTCTGTTAACTTGGAGCTTAATCAAAAACAAACAAACAAAAAAACACCAAACCCTAAATTTTTGCAAGACACATCACAAACATGGTTCAAGACTGAAGTGAATTTATATCAAGTAATGGGTATGAAGCTGCCTTGGTGGAACTTATGTGCTTGAGATCTCAATTTGGGGGAACCCTGCTGTGTTTTAATGCTACCTGTATAAATCAAAGTTTGGGGAAAATGTTTTGACTGACATCTTGAAATAGAAGTCATATTTACACTGTTTTTGTGAAATGAATTTGTGATAATTTGTCTTATAGGCTTCAACTAAACAATAATAGAAAAATCCTCCTTTCATCTCATCCAGATGAAGAGTAGAATTGCCTGGATGTATTTAAATGAAAAGAGTGAAATTGCCTCAAGAAAGTTAATTTCAAGATAGCAGTAAAGTGTTCAAGTTGAATTTGCTTTGTTGCTGTCAGTACTGAAGTACTGTAGAGACATGATGTAAGAAATCCAATATTTCAAGAACTAATATCATAAGGAAAACAAAGCAGATATGAAAATTATCTTTCAATCAGAAATTTTATTTGCTGAGATGTGTTGCCTTATACAGACACGCAGGACAAGATTGCTTCTGTTAAAAAAAGATGTTTGTGAAGTATTTATTGGACACAACATAATGTATCTGACAACCTCCAGGGAGAATTTAAATGTAAATATGATGTTCAGATAAGTATACATTCATGGATAGATGCTGCCCCTTTTCACTACAGTGTTCAATTTAGGTTTGTGATACACAGAGCTGAAGCACTGTTAAATTATAGTTAAAATGTGATGGAAATTAATTGACAGAGTGAAAGTGAAAATGCAGATGTTAAAAATAATTGGTGTGGTGTTACTTCCCAGAATAATTTCACAATGTCTGCAAATAGGCAAACGTGAAATTGTTTCAAATGGTTTCAAGCAAACAGATGAAGGATTGCAATGCTTTTCTCAACTGACTCTTCTATGCCACTTACAAGCATTAAAATACAGAGAACAAATGAAAACAAGGGCAGGGATTCTTTTCTTTACACAAATAGCGCTGTGGGATGCACTGTTGGATAAATACCAGTTAAAAATATGAAGTGTGCAGCTCAAATTGAGCCTTGGAATAGGAGGAAATGACTGAGAGTGCTCTACTTTGGCACTTTCTTAGGTAAGGTGGATGCTGTGTAGACTGGCACTAACCAGCTAAATCTATTAACATGAGGAAATGAGTCTGTGAAAGCGGTGGGACAAAGAGGTTCAGCCATAGGAGCTGGACTGCTGTTCTGTTCGGACGCTTCAGATGACTTCTGGGTCTGTGCTTTTTGTATGTCTTAGTTATAAATAGCACAAGAACTTTACTGGGACACAGCATAGCCATGCCATGATGAGGAACTTGATTTGCAGAAACCCTGAAACACATCAAATAGCTGAGTGCTGAAGGAGCCGTTCTGTAGATGGACATTGTTCAGTGGGGTTGGTTGCAGCTTGAGCATTTCAGTCTACTTTTCATTTTAGAAGGAAAACCATCTGAAGATTAGGTTCACATCTTGTCTGTTTTGCCCACTTTGGAGGTCCACTTACATCTCAGTGATGGGCAGACCTAGTCTGTACAATATTTCCGTTCTGTAATGTAATATAGGAGCACATCTGTTCTTTTTAAAGGCCTCTATAAGGTGAATGCTCTGTTCACATTGCCAAGACAGACTCTGGGACAGGATCTCTGACTGTTTTCTTTCACCTCGCTTTTTAGGTCTACTATGCAGTATCTATATCTGATACCTGTCTGAGCTAATTGCCTCAAGTTCTCTTTAGAGATAAGAAACAACACTCTAAAGGTATAGGTAATTCTTTCTGCTGCCTATAAATGGAACTTCAGATGGCTAGCTGAGGTGGAGGTGCTTCTTTTTAAATGTAGTCTTTTTTTATATTCTAGATGTCCACAGCTGGCCAGATGAATCTTTGGTTGCTGTTACTGAGGCGGGGTTGTTTGGTTTTGTTTGTTTGTTTCTTTGCTTATTTCCTGAGAGGAAATTTTAAACTTTAGTAATATTAACACATACTAATCCAAATGTTTGGTACTCTTACTGTCTGATTAACTGTCAATTCAGTGAATAATTTTTTTATCAGTGAATTCTGTCATCACTGAACAAGGATTCTGGATATTTCCTCTTGGAAATCTACACTTTTGCACAAATCAGTCGGAAGAAACAGACCATTCAATGTTAATAATATCTTTTATCTCAATGTGATGCATTAACTTAAGCACTAGAAATGGCTTGTGTTTTTTAACTGCTCTGTTACACAAACAAAAAGTATGATGCTCTTTAATAGGTCCTTATCTACAATATTCCCACACTTAGGAAATTTTAAGTATTGATCTGTGAGGATCTGTGCTCAGTAACATGCCATACGGCATAAGGCTACTTCTTGTGCCACAGAGAGAAAACAAACAGGTTGATATGTAGGTATCTCCTAATATGTTCAGTGAACAATTCTGAGCCACATAGTTTGGTAATGATTTATTATTAAAAAGGCAGATTAGAAAGGACTTCTGCTGAGCCAACATCTGCTTTTCAAAAACAAATGTGGAACACAATTTCTTGTTAGTGTTAGTTGTGTAGTGGGGCTGTTGTGTTTATACGGATTGAAATCCAAATCTGATTTGAGCTGAAAATATAAAAATTATTTTAAATGTAATTTAAGGACAATTGGAGAATGTGATTAATTTGTATTAATTTCTGTGGAGGAAGGAGCAAGTCACTAAGAACAGAGACCTTGAACAACTTAATAGGAACCTTCAATGACAGCAATAAGAAATTGTAGCTACAGGAACTTCTCATGACATGTCAACCAGACGAGGTACAGATGCAATTTGTAAAAATGCTGGAGCACAAAGGACCTCAGTGGAATGCAGATGTGGAGAGTGTTTTCAGTCCCAGAGGGTTTAATAAGCAATGAACATAGAAGATGCAAGATATTTCCTCTAAGCAAATATATAAAAATTGTTCTTTTTTTTTTTTTCCTTCAGGCTTTTTTGTAGGAAAACCTTTATTTGACAAGAAGTGTTTGTAGTTCTAGTGATAACTTCAATTTCCAAAAAAATCTTGGGCTGTAATTTAATGGTATGAGACTTCCGTCTTTTTGATTGTAGAAATCTCTCTTATGGAGACCTTCACATGTTAGCCTATACATGAAATATTCAGGATAGGAGAGGCATCCATTTAGTACCTTTCTTCTTCCCAAGTTTTGTCCTATGTGTTTCTTAACTCTGGTAAATCAAGGCTGGGAGGACTTCTCACACCCCCTGTAACAACAGATTAAGTGTTTTCTTTTAGCTTCTGGGTTGAATCTTGAATCAGTTAACGTGAAGCTACTTATTTGTCATCGATTATAGACACAAGGTGTCTGAGCCACTCTTCTCCACCCTGCTAATGATGTATTCCCGTATCATACACCTAGGAGTTATTCTGTGTTTGGGCCAGCCATAGGTAGGCCAGTTCTCTCTAGCATTATTTAATCCATTTGGTCATGATACATGGACATCACAATTGCAGAGCAGAAAATCAGATTGAAAAAGAGTTTGAATGGATCAAAAGTGAAACAAAGTATTTTGGGTGGGTGTAACATGGTGGCATTACACAAAGCAGAAGGGAGTAATAAATTTTTTTGCTGTTTTTTGTGTTCTAAAAGAGCATGGGTCTACAATCTAAAAGAGATGCAGTTCAGCACAGCTGATTGGGTGTGGCAGTGCTCACTGATGTAAGGCAGAAAATGTCTTCACTGTACAGCTTGCTATGTAATGCTTTATCACTTCAATGGTTGAATTAGACCAAAACAGAATTATGGTTTTACTCTTCCTTAAAAATCATCACACCCTGATTAGTCCCTGCAGCTTCTCTCTCCCTGTAGTTTAGTTCTGACCCTTTGGCATGTAAAATTGGTTGAAACAGGGAAAACTCCAGAGGTGTGAATTTGAAATTGGGTTACAACATTGCCAGAGATACCAGAACAACTTATTTTTTTCCTCTATTCTTTTTATTCTCATCTGTGGATACTGAATTAATATTGCAGCAAATATATGTAAATATGTATGAGGCAATAGCTGCTTCTGAAAACAACTGGCAGGTAAGGGCTAATGGTTTTAGCAAGGTCAGGGAGAGTTTCAACTGGGAATTCATACACTCGTTGCTTTCCACAGGAACTGTAGTCCACAGAGCAAAATATTTTACAAAACATCTGTGTTCCTGGCTAAGGCAGCCCCTCTGGAGGGGGAAGGAAATAGTGTCTGCCTGGGCACCTCTCAGGAAACTAATGGAAATGGAGGTCACTAAGCATAGCTGCTTGTTAACCCAGGCTGTGTGTGGGACCCAGTAACAGGGGTAGAGTGGTCAGGTGACAGATATGAATAAAGCCTTCTCATTTCTGCTCCACATTCCCCATCCTCTCTGAGCCTTCTGTTTCAAATAATTTCTCTGGGTTTTGTTTTCTAACCACACCTGGCTCTTCTGCATCCAAACCTTCGTTGTGTGTCTTGCTATGTGGAGTAGCTCTCTGTAGATCTTTGCAGAGCTGGATGAATTGGGGTCATGTGAGAACATATTTTAAAGCTAACTGTTCGTTTTTTAATTCGTAACTCTGAGCTACGGTGAAATTGGTTCCCTTCCTCCTAAAGTGATCACAGTGTAAACTGAGACACTGACAACTTCAAGCAGACCTGAGCCAGCAAAACTTCCAGTTGCTTTTAACACCATATTAAGGGAACTCAGAGGAGACTCAGAGGAGACCTCAGTTAATTTTTAAATGAATGAGAGACTTCTGGAGGAGGAAAAGTGAATATTTCTTATCACAATCATAATGATAAAAGAAGAAACAGTGGTCTTTAAACTGTTATTAAAGTAATTTAGAAAGTTTAGAAACCCAATTCCCCTTAACTGCAACAATTTAATGTCTACATTTATTTTAAAAATTGGATTATTAATAAAAAAAGAACTGGAAATTATTGCAAGTGTGCAGTATCCCCTGAAATATAATTTAGAATATTTCCGTGATTTAAAGAGCAGTTTTACTTTTATCTGCTTGTCAATTTGAAACAGAAAAATGTTGGCATTTTATGCTGTTTCATCTTTTGGGTATCTCTGCTGATCTTAACTGGTCTGTTTTGCTTTGAATTAGTTGCATACTACACTTTATATTTTAAAGATAAGGATAGATTCTTAAACATATGGGATTATTATGTTTATGCTATTTGTGATCAGTTTTGTATTTTCTTAAGTCTCAGATGCCCTCAATAATACTGTTTCACCAAGGAGATTATCTCTTTACATATCTGTGTGGATCAGGAGAGTGATGAATTGCTGCTCCTTGTCTCTCATCCATGAATAGCTATATTTCATATTGAAATTGCACAGGTGGTAATAACATTGTGAAAGATCAGCATCAATAGTGGCTTTAAAAGACTCAACCTCCATTCCTGAAGCAATAATATCTATCCAGTGCATTTAGTAGCATAGCAGAATTCCATATCTGTGACTTTGACAAGGACAACCCTTGTGATATCCATTGTAAATTATTAGCTATGAATACCTAAGCTTTATGGTTTGCGTATGGTTTTGCGCTTAAATCTGTTTTATGAAGCTCCTTAGTAGAAGGCAAATACAAGTTTCTATTTCTCCTAATTCTCACTTATTAGAATAACATGATTCTTCAGCATTCTTCCATGACCTTTTCTTTTGTGGAGAATTCAATTTCTCATCAATGGAATTAAACATCTTTGCTGAGGAGAGGGAACATCAGACTGCAATTAAATAATAGCAATCTTCCAACTGAAACAGTAATAATATTTTTTTTTAAAATGCTACATTTAATGTACCAGAGCAGGAAGTCATATGTAATTACAAAGTTCAACAAACATTACAGAAGACATCATACTGAGTATTAGTATCACATCACCATATGAGAGTGGCAAGTGGTGATCCACAATATGAGGAAATGAGAGGCTTCAAAAAGTGCAATTTTATAGCAATATAAACCAATTCACACCTGTTATTGTTAGATGATTGTAAGATAAAATTCAAAGTTAATATTTGTGGTGTTTGAGAAGATGCTTTTTGGATTATTTGGCTATGTATGTTGCTGGTTCCTGCATTTATATTGATTTGCAAGAGCACTGGTGCTGCAAGAAGACCTAGCAGTCATGTATTATAGAGTTTCTTAAAATAACTCCATGTCTTAATTTTTCAGGAGATGGGAGGGAAGAAATTTGTATAAGAGTGTGTCAGTTAGAAAACATAAAATTACGTTTTAATGAGAATTCTGTTTCAGAATTGCCTACTAATTTTACTTTGGTTTTTGAGCTTTAGTTGACTAATTTAATTTTCAGTATAAAAATGCCAACTGACTATTTTGTTATCTATAAAAATATTCATATTGTTTACTTCTAAAATACATTGTGAATGTGGTGATGTAGAGTTCCCTTCTACCTGGAGTTAAACCTTGTACTGGAAATAAACCACGACACTGGCTTCTAAGGTTTTTCTGACTCTAGTATCTCCTTCATTGGTGGTGTTGAAGAGTAGATTACGACAACTGTTCTGAATTGCTCTTGAATGTACCTCAGCGAAGGTACTCGAGGTTGCCCTCAATCTAGAATTCTAGTGTTGAATGTTATTTTTGTTCTCCTTGTCTCATTGGTGAATGTGTATTCTGATAACGGCACTAGGTAAGCAAATTTTCATTCTGCTCAAGCCAGTCATAAATTCAGTCTTTGAACATGTCCTTGTCTGATGCACAAACAAGTCATAGGTTCTGAAGTAAAAGCTTTTATAGAAAGAGCACTAAGCATAGAATGAGAGATCTGCCTTTTAAGAGAACAAAGCTTGCAAGGACACTCTTGTCATTAGTTTCAAGGTCGGACAGGAATATTGTTTACATGTTCTGTGTATGACAATATTTCTTAGAACAGGAACATTTTACTTGTGCCATGTAATTTCGGCAGTATCAGCGAGCAAAGAACAGTTTCTCAGTCACTTCTCATGATAGTGATATTACTTGCCGTGGGTGGTGGTTTTGTTGGGCTTCTAACATGCAGTGAGCCATAAATGTGATGTTTACATTACTGAACACACAAATGGGTGTATGCTCTACAACTTTCACCTCAACCTCCTAGAGCTCATCTACTGGAGTATCTCTGTTAAGCTTCCTGGAAGAGAAAACATCTCATCTGCTTTTGAAAATCTCTTGCCATCTTGTCCAGATGTGCAGATCAGATGTGCATTTCAGCATCACAGTATAATAATTTTCTTCTGTTTATAGTTGTGCCTAGCTATGCTTATACAATATATGTTGTACCCACATTGCAATCTGTTTCTTTACCTTTGGCTTAATTCTCATATTTGCTTTGCTCAGGTAATCCACTCTAATTCTAAAGGCAGTTGTATGGCAGATGTGTTGTATGGTATGGTATGGTAGTAAGGCAGTACTACTCAAACATTTCTTAATGAAACAACATACTCTGTAATTTGAGTCATTTTATGCCATTGGTTTCTCACAAAGATCCATGAGCATATTTTAATATTGTTATGTGTGTAAAATCTATGGCTTTTATTTTCCATAGAAACAACGTCTAGGGAGTACATGTAGAGTAATATCTTAGTCAAACAACAAGAAGTGCTGGGTGTGTGGCACAGTGCATAATACCCCACCAAAGTATGCACGTTATCCTTGCGTTATCCTGCTCTTTGTTAATTTGAATTGGAGACTCTAGGGGTGAGGGTGGTATAAGCTTTATCACTGCTAAGCTGAACGACATCTTGTTTTCAAGAATCAACAATTTTAGAGTATTTTTCTCCTCCCAATCTTTCTAATTTGAAGAAAATGATAAAATTGTATATTTTCTAAATCTGTACATGTGCAGTTCCAAACTTCCAAAGTTCCAAACAGGAAAGAAATGAGTTTGAGGTCATTTTTCAGTGTCCTGGAGTCATTGACTTAAGCCATGTAAATGCTGCTGACCTGAGCATCTCTGGGCTGTAGCTGGATCAAGATGACATTTCCATTAAAATAGAAAATCAGCAATTATAATGGGTAATTTTAAGTACCTTTGTACCGCATCAGACTATGGCATGTGGCTGTAATTTCAATATTAAAGTATTTAACATTGGTACTTCCAGATCAACTAGTATTTTATATGTATTTGATCGGTAGAATTCTTTGAAGCTTCCTCTGATGTAAAGGGAAGTGAATCTGGAACCATCCTTAGTTTTTCTGGTCACCTTCAGAATTCTGACTTGTTAGCAGATTTACTGTCAGTGTACAAAAACTAACGAAGCACTTTAAGCCGTGTCATAAAACTAGAATTCTTTTGTACTTAATTAGATGGCCTGAGAAAGAGGAAATTGGACCCAAATGTGATAAAATTCTCTTTGTCAAATCAAATTGGAAACAGATGATTGACCCACACTAACTCTGTAGTAATAATACTGCAATCCTTACAACACTGTGTCTTGGCTCATTTGGATTGCTTGTTTCAGACCCTATTTAAGTCTTTCCCCACACAATTCGTGTGTATCTTATAGGTGGAACTACTTGTGATACTGATGGTCAAGGTCACATTATGCTCATAACTTTGTCAGTAAATGTTTGGGCAGGTATTTTTTCCCCTTTCCCAAGATATCTTTTAGCAATAGCAGAAATTTCTCAAATACTCAAATACTTTTGAGAATAAGACTGGTCAAAACCACTCTTTCGTACATGTTTTGGTTTTTAATTGATACATTTATATTTTGGAGCAGGGATTGAAAATTGGCAGACAATCAGGAATGTGACATTTGTTGAAAATAAGCTGGATGTAACCAACTTCAAAACATTGCACACATGCAGTAAATGTGTGTTAGTTTGACAGCTTAAATATTAAGGCTTTGCACCTGGACTGGGCATGATGGAAGCTGAAGTTGCTGAGCAGGAGTTTCCATCAATCAGCCCCAGATGGTGGGAG
Organism: Eubucco bourcierii; assembly: GCA_013396675.1. NCBI lineage: Eukaryota > Metazoa > Chordata > Aves > Piciformes > Ramphastidae > Eubucco > Eubucco bourcierii. Next base: position 224,047 of record VWZE01018578.1, read on the forward strand.
CTGAGGATGAGGAGATGCTATCCATGTTCCTGCTGCCAGTACCATAGCATCACAGGGGTACCATGAGGCTGCCTAACTTGAAGTGGATGATTTCCGAATGTTGAGTTTGGCAGTTTGTAGCTTGAAGCAGATGTCTGTCAAAGCTTACAAAATTGAGCTAGCTAAAAAGAATTGCAAATCCGTTTTCTAGTATGTTTGTGATACCTCACAAAAGATTATTAACAAAGAAATTACAACTCTGTAGAACTTTCTAATTGTGTTATTTGAGATTTAAAGATGTGATTTGCAAAGTGCTAAGCATTCCTAGTAGTAACAGAAGCAACAGAGAAACCGTGTGTTGAATGTTTGACGTAGCGATTTATGTAAGGAGAGTTACCCTGAAAAATCCAATGGGAGGCATCTAAATTGGATCCACAAATTAAAAGTCACTTTTGATCATAACTTCTGCAGGTGTCATCTCCCCGTTTGCAAAATGACTTTACTATCTCCTTACCTCCTAGTAAGCTGTGAAACTACATTAGTGTTTGTGAGAAGTATCTTACAAAATCCCACGAGGCAATGAATAATTTTATCATTGAAGCTTGAATAGCATTTAGTAAGTAGATTATGGAGCTGCTTAGTAGTAAAAAATACTGAAAATACTTAATGGCTTCTTGCTTAATGAGAACAATCCATTAACCAACGATTCAGTGGGAAAATGTGGATCATAACAATATTACAGTACATAAACATGAACAGGTTTTTTGCTGGGGCTTGCTAGCTTTTACATGATTGATGCTTACCACCTTAGCAGTCTCGTAGCGTTGGTTTTGGGTGGTGATTTAATAACTATCAAAGCAGGTCTTTGATTTTGTACAAGGGTTTGTTCTTGCATATTTATGGAGATATGCGTGCATATTTGTAAATTTCATTATTCACTTGAGGAGACTTATGTATATAAATGGTTTGAAAGGCATTTTCCACTAGTAGTTTGTTAAAAAGTAATCTATTCTTAATTTCACCTCTTGGGCACTCTGCAAGGAATAATTTTAGGAATGAATATTGTTTGTAGTTCAAGAAATTAATGATTAAACCTCTTGGTATTCTGAACTTGTGTTTTCACTCAGCTCTTTAGACAGTACTAATGATTCCTGACTTCAGTTCTTGATCTTCCTGTCACCACAGCCTTAAACATGTTCCAAAGAATGAAAACGTTTTTTGGAAGCCTTTTTAATTTTTGCCTTAGTGAACCTAATGGGCAGCTGATGACACTCCATAAATATGTTGCGAACTCTCTTGGTGGCCCAGCACAGATCTGTCCTGCTGGCAATGTCCTCTGCATACCAATTCCTTTAGTGGCAAAGAACTAATTTAAGCAGCTTCTCGTTCCCTTCTTAGCCGCTTTTATGGAGGCCATACATATGTACTATTTTCAGAGGATGTGGCAAAATTATTGCAGCACTCTTGGGACCCCCATCTGCTAGAATGCCCCTGATCTCCCCTCCATAAAAATATTACTACTGTTGAAGTATTTCAAGGGAAGCGTGGTCATGGCTACATTCATCCTTCTTATGCTGCTAGAATTAAACCTGTCCATAAAATAGATGGGAGAGCTGCTGAACCATTTCAATGGATGGCAAAGTTCTCGTGATAAATTAATACCCAAGTCAAACTGCCTGCCGTTAAGGACTCTACACTCTGTGACTCCTGTTCACTCCCCATTGAATATATATGTCTTTAAATGCCCTGATATAGCTATAAACACATTCAGCTGAAATTCATTCTTTTTAATATTTATCTACATCTAGATAATTGTACTGTTACATCCTTCTTTTGTATGAAACTTTTATGTTGTAGTTGGGAAGGAATGCCCATCGTCATCACACTTATATCAATCCCTTCAAGCTACAATATTTTACTTCTTGCCATCTCTGTCACTGGGAGCAGCTTCTCATAATTGCAAACTAAATGTTTAATGTGACAGAAGTAGGAATGAATGGGAGAAGATCTAAGTGTTGGAGTGTAAATTAGCTTGGAAAAAGGCAACAGTGGTTCTTGTTATGGTCTTCATATTGTCCAGTCTTGAACATACAGGTGCAAGTTGGGGAATACAAGAAGTTTTGTCCTCAGTTTCCATCTTTTGTGTAGGATATGGGGGTGGGGGGATTGTTTGATTGGGTTTTTTTATTTGATTTTTTTGCCCTTCTTTGTTTGTGTGTTTGTTTTAAGATTAAAACTGTTACACATGTAGAATTCAGGAAAGAGGACAGCTCGTTAACGGTCGAACCCTACTGAGGTTTTTATTTAAAGTGATACAGGTTTTGTTTGTTTTAAGAAAATCTTCCCTTGCAGATCAATACTCAGTTTCAGTTTGCTCATTTATATTTTCATACAACTATGTCCTTTCTAAGTTCAGTGATTTGCTGCATAATAAAACCAATTGAACCGGTTGCTTTGGGTCTATGTTTTTGTTTTTAATGCCACTTGTCATAACCCTCTGATTTACTGTGAGTAATGCATTCACAACAAAAACAGCTTTCTTACAGTGAGGGTACAACAGCTTCTTTGTAATCAACAGTTCCATTTTTTAAATTAAAAAATGCAGCCTTTAGAGACTCCCTTTAAGAAGGTGGATACTGCACTGCAATAATGGATTTTACCCTTATTGGTGAGTGAAAACAACGTTTCTTATGTGTGTAAAACAGACTGCCTATAAATTCTCATGCTGGTAACTAAGATACAGTGCAATAATGTGTACATTTCTCTGAAATCTTTCATCTCTTATGGTTGCATAGTTGTCTGTGTAAACATTCCAGGGAGAAGAATCTGTAGGACTTTTTTGTTTGTCTAGTTTTAAATCTATTTTGTTATTTTGTATTTCTTTTGCCTTTATGCTACCAGTATCTTGTGACTGAGTTATTCCTCTGGTTTGGTGGAAAACTTTCTGTTATCACTATGGCTCAGGAATACTGTACTAGTGGGAGGTGCCCCTGCCCATGGCAAGGGATTGGAACTAGATGATCCTTGAGGTCTCTTCCAACGTTACCATTCTATGAATACCACAGGACCATAATTTTCTGTCTTTTTGCCCCAGACCATAACACATATTTGTTCAATATACTAGAAGAACTGGAATGCTGATTTCGGAATGAATGGAAATGCTTCCTAAATAATTGTGGTGTGTCCTGTTGTGTTCCTTTATTGTGGTTTTACATTTTCTCAGACTCATGCTACTTCTGGTTTTCTTTAGCTTATAAATTAGGGTCTCTCAAAATCATGGAGTAGACAGTATGTATTGTTCAGGCAGATTTAAGGGAAATGTAGAAATTGCAGTTTGTGACGGTTTGGGAGTTCCCCACCCCCACACACACTTTGTAAAATCACCCAGATTAGACTCAGCTGTCTGGAAGTTAAGAAACAAAGCTCTATTTACAGCTCAGCACAGTGTACAAGAGATAAACACTACATACAGGAATATTTACAGAAATATACAAGTTAAAGGTACCACAGAAACACCACTCTCCTCCCAGAAATCAGAGACCCCAGGAGGGGCTTCCAACCACCCTTCCACTTTCTCCCCACCACTATACCTTACCCCAAGGTTTGACTTATGCACAAGAGGAATTTGGAGGATCAGCCAGGGAGGTTAGAAGGAAAGTGGTTAGTGAGGTTACTCAGCAGAGAGGAGAAGAACAAGAAGCTAGACAGCCCGAGCGTGCCTGCAAGCCTAAGTGGCTTATCTTTGTTTTGTATTCTTTTCTTGAACATCTCAGCAAACCTGAGTGAAGTAGACATCACCGTTGTTTCCTTTTCACAACCTATAATATTTTCTCCATTAAAATACTCCAATTAGCCTCAAACCAGCAAACAGTTTTAAAGTAACTCCGAAGTTACTACTAAAAATTATTCTTGCAATCCACTATTTCCTGTTGTGTTGTCTCTATGCTTAATGGCAGTTTGCTCTTCTTGACATTAGAACATTCAACAGGACATTTCCCATCAATGTTATTTTTACTCATTTTAGTTTGAGGTATCTCGTTTGGCAATAGCATACTGAAAAAACCCCCCAGTTGTATTTTATTCCAAAGCATTTTTATATGAATATAATCTGAATTTCAAATTCATGTTTCAAAATAATGTCTTCAAATATAGAACTTTTTTGCTATGTGTCAGTTAGCTTGCAATTGTCCTTGTAGTCTAATAACCTGCAATATTTTTACTAAAACTGGCATTAAGATTACTGGGAGGCGCTGTGGCTGCTTCCTCCCTGGAGGTGTTCAAGGCCAGGTTGGACGAGGCCTTGAGTAACCTGTACTAGTGGGAGGTGTCCCTGCCTATGGCAGGAGGTTGGAACTAGATGATCCTTGAGGTCACTTCCAACCTTACCATTCTATGATTTTATTTATTAATGTTAAAGCTGTGTAGATACTGGTCTTGTGATATTAAATATACTCTCTTTAATAAGTGATCCACAAAGGGAAGGAGAAATGTCTTTTTCTCTTTTTGTTTCCTTTTGATTTATTAATTTTGAAATGTTCTTTTTTGTCCTTCCTGATATAAAATACAGCTGAAAAACCTGGAGATTTTACGATCAAGACTATACAGGGTGTAATCTTGGTCTTTTTCAGATGTTTTAGTGTCAGAGGAAATAATGTGATGAAATCATCAGCAAAACCTTGTCACTGAAATCTGCGTCAGTCAAGAAGATTGTTAGTCTTAATTTTGAATTATTGTTTGATTTTGGCTGTTAATTTACAGAAATGAGAAACAGAAACCTTTGTCAAATGTTCCAGGTTTCTAGTCTTCCACAAAAGTCTTGAGGCATAAATCTGAATACTTCAGTAATTTGTATTGTGGCAGGAGTGAGCAAATGACCATCTTCAGAAATATCTGTATTTTTAAAAAGTGCCCTACAAAAGCCCAAAGACTGTTGTCTTACATATATATCAGCGAAACAAGACAGAAAAAATGTTTCTTCAGTTTTCCTGCTAGCAAGTGTGAAAACAGTAGCCCTCAGGTCTTGCCACTCATCACAAATTCTGACCATGTAAAAAGGATTTTCAGAATCAAACGGTTGTTCTCAATGACACTAGTATAGTCTGTTGTGTGCCAAAATGTCAACTTAAATTTGGATGATACCTTTAGCTTTAAAGGTAGAGGCCCAGATTCCTTGCTTTGCTGGATTACAGACGCTGCTCTGAAAATTTAGAAGCATATAAACTGGCTCATGTGCATAACATGAAGTTTCAGCTTAATGGAGACTCAGTTTTATCACAACTAAGTGCAAGAAATTAATGGGAAGTCCATTGGTCGCTGCAAGCCAAGCTTACTTGCCACAGTTACAAATGTTGATTTTATGTAACTGATCAGTAGAGGATGAAAATGTATTTACCAAACTGGGCTGAATTATGAAAGGAAAAAAGTAAGAAAGATCTGGATATACACATTTCCTCCCATATCCACACACATCTCCTCCAAGGTCTGCAAACATTTACTGTAATTTACAGTAATACTTCTAGGTTCTGTACTAGTCTCAGGTGATGCGTTTCTTTTAGATAGTCTTGCAGTGACAGCAAACCTTTAAGTGAAGCACATCTTTTACTGAAACCTTCCTCATAAAAGGCTGAAAGAGATAACACAGAAAGAAGATGGGCTGTCAGGAAAATTGATGGTGGGAAAGAATCTCAGCTTTTCCATTTCACCAAACGCAGACAAAGTGCCTGATCAGTTACTTAAACACTTTCCAGTCATAAGCACAGAAGTGGTCTGTGCAAAGTAAATCAAATTAATTCAATGTATCACTTTCCACAATGAAATGGTGAACCCACTCAAACAGAAATTAATGCACGATGGTGCTGCAGTTGTGTTGTGTGAAGGCATTCTAAAGCTTAGTTGTGTACAGTTGTAAGAAATAGGTTTTCTTCTTGCCCTTCACGGGCACAGTGAAACCAGTTGCTCAGGATTTCGGCACAAAGGAAGTGCTACCTATGTAGCTGATGGTAAAACTATTTTCAGGACAGCAGTAGAACAGATAGTGTATTATGGCACAAGAAAACTGCTGCTGGTTTTGCAGGAAGAGATGAGAGAAAGAATACAGCGTGGGCTTTTAGTGCGTTTTGTTATATGGCCTGGATTCTGTGCTGTAGTTTTTGCTTACCTAGTATTTTTCGTTACATATTTAGATTTTGTGCTGCTTCTGTGTGACTGACAGTGTCCCCTTGTCACTCTCCTGTATAGGATTTGAACCCCAGCTGCCCCATGACGTTGTTAATATTAATGGCCACGTCCCTGCTGTGTGAGCAAAATCAGAATAGCCAAAGTTAATAGGCCGAATGCATACAAACTGCACTGAAAAGGCTCCAAACCAAGCAGCCTGCCTCCATCTCTGTATAAGTGCATGTGAATGCTTCTCGTTTATTAAAACTCCTATTGTTGGAAAGAAAGAGAAAAAATTAGTCACCCCGAGCTGATTTCCTCCCCATTACCTCCCCATTTCACCCCCTTCCCCCCCTCTTNTCTTCCTCCTCTTTCTCTCTCTTCTTCCTCCTTGCTTTCCCTTTGCTACCCCACTCTTCCTCTGCCCTTCCTGAGGTAAATGTACTTAGTCATGAGTTCTTGCTCCTCTCGAAGTAAGGTCTCACTTTTCTGGTGCACTCTGATACTTTAGATTTGTCTGTAACTGTTGCCTGTGAAACCTTGATTTCAGTGGCGGCTTTCAGCTAAAAGGTCTAGGAGGATGGTGGAGAATGTGAATCTGTAATCCTTGCTCTGTCACTGTGCTGCTTTTCAATGCTCTACCTTTTTCTGTGTATTTATTTTCCTTCATTATTTTCCTTGTTTCCTCTCTCACAACCTGTTTCCTATCTCCACAGATTTATGGGTTGATGTTTTTGAAATTAGCTCTCAGCTGTTAGAATGTGGCTTTTACTGATCATTTCCCCTGGAAGAGATGGTAGAGAAAGCTGGATTTGCTGTGATTAGGGGATCTGAGATTAGGGGATCTGATACTCTCTCCCCTTCCCCTGCCCCTCTTCCCCCTTAGAGGCTTAGAGTAGTGTCTACAGACCTCAGTAGAAACAACGTTCATCATGAGGAGCAGACAGCAAGCTCTGTGGAGTTTTAGATCCTTGTAGTGGATTTCAACTTCAGCACTCAGCAAGCTTGAATTGAATAAAATCCCTGTTGGTCAGGCACTGTGCCACAAATCGTGTAAAAGCAAGGCTGCAACAGTCACAGCAGGATGGAAAGATTATCCTGAATCCCATTTCTCTTCCTGCTCCTACTGTCCTACTTAGAACACCAGGAAATTGATTTTCCGTCTTAGCCTCCAAGGAGAGAAACTTTTCTTAACCGACAGCTCCCAAGATAGAGAAAAGTCAATTGATTAACGGGAATAATCCACTAATAAAAGTAGAGGAGGCCTAGATCGGATAGCTGTGGGCTGGCTTGTATATGCAACGTTTGTCTTTTCAAGCTCAAACTTCTGAAGCTGGAATATGAGGCACAGTGTGTATGTAGGCAGATGATGTACAGATGGGGCTTTCTGGATATCATTCAAACCAGATGTTTTGTTTTATGCTTTCTCTGCCTTCCTCTCTCTGTTGGGTTTATCTAGTCAGCTCTACCAATTGCAATATGGTATTTATTTCTAATGAATATTTCCTTTGTTTTCCTACAAAAATTCTGCCCCCCCCCCCCAGGTAGAAGTTTGACATAACTGTAATAACATGTTTTCTGCTTTACATTGAGTAGCTTGCTACATACTTACTATATATACTTTCTAATATGGACAAGCAAATCTTCATCTTTTTCAAGAATGGTAACTCTGAGACATTTTCAGGTTGTTGTCTTATTTTGAGTGTGTATGGGCAGTTACAAAAGACTAACTTTGACACGTGGAATTCACCTCTGTAATGTCTCCTTTATTTTTTTTTCTTTGAGTAAGAGACAGGGCTAGGATTTCAAAAAGAAAACCTTTTTGAATACACCACGTAGTTTCTTTTTTTTACTGCATGTATAATTGTTTTAATTTTATATTCTTGGTATGTTATTAATTCCTCACCTGAGTTGCCAACTTTCTCGCTGCTGTGTTTCTGCTGGAGCAAAGAACTTATCCCATTTTCTCCTCATTATGACTATTATTTATTGACTACTTACTCCTCCCCCTAATCCAAAATCCACCTGAAATATACCTAGATAGAAGCTTAGCTCTGTAGTTTTACTTAGTACAGCTTTGCATTGTCTCCATGTAACCATACATCCAATGGGCATGATATGATCTTAAGAAAGAAAATATTGCTCTCCTGCAATATGCTAAATTGAATTTTTCTGGTCTCAGAAGGGTGACATCAATACAAAATTATTGGGTTATTTGGTTAGTATTGGGTTATTTTCAGTTAAAGATTTGAATGCTGAATATGAAATCATTTTACTTTTTTGCAGAGTATGTAATATTTGATAAAATATTTTGTGTTAGACCCAACAAATGAAAAGATAGCAGGATTTCCTGCCAAAGCAATATTATTTTTTTGTTTGCTTGTCTTTTGTGTGGAGGAAAAGAAGGGGAAACAGAGAGCAAATATTGTTCCTCCCCCAAGACATATGCTTATCTAAAGATTAAGTAATTTTATCTAGCTGGGAAAAAGGCAAGAAAAACACAGTTACAGGATATACTTACCAATTCTTTCCATTTAAAAAAAATAAAAGGTTGTTCCTCTAGATGCTAATTTAAAAAGATTTCTACATGTTTTCTCTTCTTACTGGACCAGTTTATAAATACATATTGGAATCTCAAAGTTGGTGGCTCTTTTAAGAATAAAATTACTTTAGTCTTCTCCTGGTTGATGCTAGGAAGACTGAAGGTATCAGTGTTTTGTTAATTCCAGCTTTCCAGTTGCTTTCTATATGCAAGTACTTCAATTGTAGATAAAGTGAAGAAATTAATGGACAATTTTGTGGGAAATATTTCTATTTAACCAAAATTTTTAAACATAGTTGTCTTACTCAACTCTGTCTCCATGAGGAACATTTCCTAGTTAGTTCCTTACTGTAAAAAATTATTTTTCTTTTCATGATGAGCTATGTTCCGTTTCAATAGTTTGTTTTATAGTTCGGTATTCCAGAAAAGGAACATTGCTCTCTGAAATGTACCTTCTTAAATGTAGCTGAACTGATGATTCAATCCAAGAAGCAAACCTTGGCTCAGTCGTTGTTCATGGACAGGTTTATCTTGGCAAGTGCAGTGACTTCTGTATTTATTCACAGTTCCTTAGCTTAGTTCTGTCCCACATTTTCATAGTTTGTGGAAAACAAATGATGTATAAACAGGTATCGTATATCTGAGAGGTCTGTTTCCTGTCTTTGCACTGTTGCTATGCAGCTAATACATCCCTTGTTCTGCCCAGGATGAAATGGTCTACCATCTGTGGCAACATGATTTGTAGAAGAAATGTGTAGGCCTTCCTTCACTGTACCTTTAGGGGGCATATTCCCTGAAGGGCATGAATATATGCAAGTCTTAGAGTGTCTTTAGGACAACTTGCAGCTCCTTCAGTCTTGCCATTTACTTGTGGGACATGAGCAGAAATGCTCTGGGTGCACTTTTTGCTGTTAGACAAACAGCTACTAGAAGTAATGTTGATGTTATTCTGTGGTTGATTTCTGTGTAGACATTTGTATTATGCAGTAGTGCTTTTTGAGTAAAAAATCAAGGGTAGAAATGAGTGCATTGTATATAAGCAGAGCCAAATCAACTTTAAAATTAGAACTGTGCCTACTGAATACAGCAGCATGTAGGTAAAGGATATGTCAGACTGGCAAGAGAGGTTGTTCTTCCTGTTCTCTTGTGTGGCAGAATGAGGAACATGTTTTAGCTGGTCAGAACATCTCATACTGAAATGTCATAACAAATTCAGCTGTCATAGCAATTAGATAACTAGAATGATGTGGCAGCAATCTGCAGAAATTCAGAGCAAGACACGAAAAAACTTTTGTGCCTAACTATCCTGCTAAATTTACCTATGCAAGAAGACAGAAGTGGTTTCAAAGCAAGTAATATTAGTGATCTAAAAGTATTCATTAGCTGAAAATGTCTATAAAGCTTCTTTGTGAATGTTCACAATTACCCAGCCCTGAAAAAAAACCAACAGACACCCAAACAAACCAAGAGAAGCTCATTAAGTATTATTTTAGCAAGCTATGTTTACGGAACAATTTATCACAATGGCAAGTGTCTATTTTAAGATTGATTAATTTCCTTATGTGATTTCACAATTAAAAATTAAATAACAGATAGAAGACAACTGCTTGTCTCTGAAACATTGTTAGTGATGTCCTCATTTGTAGATGATTAAATAATGGATCAGGTATGAGTTGTTCTGAACACTGAGAATAATTATATATGTCTGGTCTCCCAAGCTGTTATTAAAAGGTTGCAGCAGCAATGAATGCCACCTGAGAATGGCTGAAAGTCTTTTTAACAAGGCAATTTCCTCCTAGTTTAGCTGTTCTTCAGCTTCTGGAGCAAGGGACTAGTTTGGGCTGACCACAGCTCCCATTGCCCATTTCTCTGTGCTGCTCTGTGGGAGGTGGTAGAACTGGGAATGAAAGAGTGAAGCTGAACCTGGGAAAGAGGGAAAGGGGTACCATGTTAATTTTGTCTTTATTTGTTTAATTAACAATACTCAAAAAATACAATTTTCCCTAAGTCAAGTCTGTTTTGCTTGTGACAAGTCGACATTCACAAGCTTGTAACCCACAAGCTTTCTCATTTAATTTTCACCTCCTGCTAGTCGAGGAACAGGAGTGAGGGAGGAACTGGATAGGCATCTTGTAGCAAGCCAACACAAACCAACCATAGATATGCAGCTTGAAAATTGTTTTATATAAGACTAGTCATTCTTTGCTGTAAGCTGAGCCTGCCTTATTGTTTTGTGACCATTCTGAGATTTAACTACAATTAAAGCCAACTCACTGCAAGTGCCTTAACTCAGTACTTGCAATTGTACTCAATCTTGGGTGCTGTGTGCCTGAAATTAACCAATACACATAAAATCTGACTGAGTGGCGGGTGGGTGGTTTTAGAGTCACAGACAACCATTTTCAGGAAATAAACCAGGCAAGTACAACTACAACTGTAACACTAGTTAGTTAAGAGAAGCTTACAATTTACGCAACAGGAACAGGAAATAATGGATAAGAATCAAGAAACAAATGTGGTTGGAAAGTGAGAAACTTGAAGTATGAGGATCCACTCTGAAAAGCCTTCAGATATCCCTGAATTTTGTTACTGCTGTCATATTTACTGTGTGATTTTCCAGAACTTCACAGAAAATAAACTTTGCAGAAAATTGGAGAGGATTTTTTGGGATGTGAACCATACAACATACTAGTCAGTGAGATAAAGATGTTCCAGTGCATCTATAGATAGAGAAATAATATCAACACATTGTCCCAACTAAGTTGTCATAAATAATTAATTAGTAAGTAAGAAGGAACAAGCTCATGCTATTTATTGGAAAAATAACAGTATTAAGAAATAACACTGGAAGATCATTAGGTCATGTCATACTGTGGAGAACTAGCAACTGAGGTTTCTTCATACACTCAGCATTTGGCAGATAATTGCTCTGTAACTCTGTGGTTCTTCAGACAGCAGAAAAGTCATTGTGTCTTGCTTCCTTTTTCTTTTATTTGTATCTCCGGTAAGCAAAGCCCTTTAAATCATACTCATTCAGGAAGCACTGAAGTCCAATGGTCACACTGGTATAGTCAACTATAAACAGAAGGAGTCATACCTCTAATACAGTGCTTTGCTGAACTCAGAACAAAGTCTCAAACCACTCTCAAAATGTAGAATGAGAATATCTGGAAGCAGTGTGGTTTTCTGATATGAATTCTGGATCAGAGTCTGCAACCTGAATTTTTAGAGTAATATTTAAATCTGTTTTCCTCATAACTTTTATTCTCCCCCCTCCTTGTTCAATCCAGAAGCATTATAATAATTTTGTGCCTTGTTATATAGACATAACTACTGCATGAACATAATTTATAAATATTGTCTGTATGGTTTTTGCATCTATACCAGAAAGGTATCTAAAAATATTAATTGTTTATCCTTCTTTTTACAGAAGGTATCAAGCATTTATGGAATGAATGCTGCTCATCATTGCTTGCTGAATATGACAGAGCTGGAGCAAGGAAGAACTGAGATCTGATTCCTAACTCTAGGCTTGTTCCTAAATTTGTAAGTCTGCATCTGCTCTGTTTTGTATGGTTTATTTTGCTTGCAGCAGAGTGGAATTCTCATTTAAAGTATTTTCTCATTATGACTGTTGAGAGAGTGTACAGATACGCAGGAGAAAAGCTTTGTAGGTAAAAAACAGGTTTCGCAAATTGGAGAAATAATTTTTAAATCGGTATTAATTTTGAGAATAGCACAATGCTGCGAAGGGGAGTACGACAGCACAAGCAAAGATGGAAAAGCAAATTGATGACTAACAGCTTTTCAGGAAAGGTTTTTGATATTACAGTGCTTTGTAAATTGAATGTGACTCCACAGTTTTAAATTATTCCAAGAAGGACAAGAACCATGCTGGGTTGTATTTGAAAATGACTATAGCTTAGATGATGTGTAAAAAAAAGACTATGGTTTTCACAGCTTTAATAAGGCCATGGTTATGTCTAGCTTACTGTATCTTAAGTGAAATATGAGGCATCTGAAGAGAACTAAAGAGCAAGCAACAAAAGATAGGAAATTCAGTTATCGTAGACCTTAATGGCTTGGGACTCTTAATCAGAAGGGCATTATTTGGTCTCCATATGCATGACTGACAGAACAAGAATTATTATTAAAATGCAGTGAGGCAGATGCAGGCAAATGCTAATAGTTTTCTAATGATAAGACAGCAAAGTAAAATTTTTTTAATCTTAATTCTGAGAAGTTTGTAAGTCAGGCTGAATAAATACCAGTTAGGAAGGACTTGGGTATAACCCATACTTGCTTTGAAATGGAGATGAAGTCATAAATGACTTCTCAAGACCTGTTTCAGATGTATTTTCTATGACTCTAGAATTCAGTGAGGGCTCCACTGGGATGTAGCAGCTAAGTCAGTAAGCCTTGAACAGAAAAAGATCCACCTTGCTCTGTTATTTTCGCTACCTTTGTCACCGTATATATGTGTAACATTCCAGTCATAATTTCTTTACTTCCACTTCATGGGATGACAAGAGAAATAGTTAACCTTTATATCCAATAATACTTCACAGTGACATGGAACTGTAACAGTACTGCATCTTCTGTTGCTAACATGACTAGACAGCTTGCTTTTTTTCCCAAACAAAAGCAAATGGATTTAAAAGATAGCAAACAAGAGTCACATATTTCTGTCTTTTATCATTAAGCAAAGATTCAAAGATAACAATATTGGTTATCAAAACAAAAATTACATTCCACATCCAACTTCTTGCTCATGAGAGCATACTTAACATAGAGTATTTGCATAATTGTATTCTGGAAATTGTTGTTGTTCACTCTGCTGAAATCTCCTGGAACATATGAATACAATGCTTTGTGAACCTGCTATTCCCAATTTTACCAATTTCATCTGCAGTAAATCTCATTAATACTACCAGTAAGTACTAGAACTATCGTCTGATGTACTTTCACATTAATTACGCTTGTGGCAATCTTTTCTTTATAAGAGGAGGTGAATTTATTCAAACAATAACAATTCTTTCTGAATTCACTTCAAATGTCATTATGATAGAATGCCATTTTGGGAATAATGCACCTGTAAATTTCAGTAGCTGGAAGCTATATTTTTTTTAATGAGGTATGCTCTAATGTATACTTCAGCTTCTACAACTGCTACAGTAAAGTAAAACAGAGACAATGAATATGATTAAATTTAGCTTTGGTGTAATTCCTCTGAAACTAAAGCTAAATTTTAGGTAGTATTTATATTTATGCAGATGACTAAAAAGTAGATTACTTCTGCAAAATTGTGCCTTATTAAGGTTCTGTATCTAGTTTTATTCCTGTTATAGACGTGATCTCTATGCTTATTGTAGATAGGGAGAGCATGATGTTGTATTTCAGAAGGCGAAAGCACAGTTCAATGGCACATGATCTAAGGCAGAAACTAGCTGTCTGCCAGGAGGCTGAAAAAAGAGGAACTGGTGGCTCTACTACTAGCTGTAATTTTCAGAAGCATCTTACCTGCATTCTAGATTTTTTTCTTGTTACACCCTACTATGGAAGATTAACAACATTTCTTGTCCACCTGTAGTGCAGTTTTGGTTTTCCTGCTGACTGATGGCTTTAAGTGGCCTTATAAACAGAGACAAACGAACTCCATAGAGATTGTCTCTTTCCCTGCTTTTCAGTTGGCCAACCATAGCCAGAGATGGTGTGAGTTTTGGTATTCTGAGCAGGACTTGTATGAGATGGACAGAACTACATTGTAATTATATTATCGGGAGTTCTCTGGCATTTCTGGATCTGTACTGGGAAGCAGAACTGTCAGTGACCTGTAAGAGGATCACTGGAAATAAAAAATGTCATATTAATGTTTGAAAGAGAAGGCAGGATAAAATCCCCTTGGCTACTAGTGCCACTGCCTAGAAGTGACATCTTACATCCCCTCTGCTTTGGCAGACATCACCAAAATGTTTTTATCTAGATGCATCACTCTGTTTGGGAAGAGGGTATGACTATCCCTCTCTGATGAAAAGACTTACTTGCTAATAATGGGAAGGAATCTCTCAGAGCTGGTAGTGTTCCCGCTCATCCCATCAAACTCTCTAATTAAACAGTGTACTCTGTGATCTGCAGTGGATGTTAAGTGGATTCTCTGCTTTGTATTACTGGTGTTTGTCACTCGGGCAACTTCAGTAAAATCTGGTTTTCAACTCTATGAAGTATTTCATATATCTTCAGCCAAAGTGGTGAGATTGTTAGCCAAGTTTTACTGAGACTACTAACTTGTTTACCAACATTTAAAAATATCTTTTCTACATCTGGACCAAATTATGATTATACCTAATAAATGACTTAAGAATTTACTTCTCTAGAATCTGATTTAATCTATCTGCTTTCTTGAAATAAATTTTGCACAAGAAGAACATTTTGAAAGCAAAATATATTATTTTATTGAAGCTGAGTGTACTGGATTATACTTTCTGATACAAGTTTTTGAATCCCTGAATTTCATAAGAGTACCTATGAACTGACATAATAAATAGAACAAATAGAACTTAAGTTCACAGTCTGAACTGTTCAGTGTCTCATACAGAAGATCTTACAAGCTTGTAGTGCCATCCAGAAAAGACAAACACTTTTTACCAATTTTGTAGTTACAGGTTTGGGGTTCTTTTAAGTTTTGTAGCTGCTAATTTTAATTGCCAAGACATTTTGTAGAACAAAAGGTAAGTTAAATTAAATATGAACTAAATATAGCAGGATATTGTATCTAATATGCATAGCAGGAATTTGGCTTGAATATTTTATGCTCAGAAAGCCACTTACCCTTTAATAGCATATTACCACCAACATATGGCTGCCAGTGTTGTTGTTTGCACTGGTTGGTGCCTTTTAAGACTACATTCTCCCCCTTTACTCTGCTCTCGTCAGACCCCACCTGGAGTACTGTGTACAGTTCTGGAGCCCTCAGCACAGGAAGGACATTGAACTGTTGGAGTGGTGCCAGAGGAGGGCCACAAAGACTATTAGAGGGCTGGAGCAGCTCTCCTATGAGGACAGGCTACAGGATTTGGGGCTGCTCAACCTGAAGAAGAGAAGGCTTCGAGGAGACCTTACAGTAGCCTTCCAGTATCTGAAGGAGGCTACAGAAAGGCTGGGGAGGGACTATTTACAAGGTCTTGCAATGACAGGATGAGGGGCAATGGGTTTAAACTGGCAGAAGGGAGATTTAGACTGGATGTTAGGAGGAAGTTCTTTACGGTAAGGGTGGTGAGACATTGGAACAGTTACCCAAGGAGGTTGTGGATGCTTCCTCCCTGGAGGTGTTTAAGGCCAGGTTGGATGAGGCCTTGAGTGACCTGTACTAGCAGGAGGTGTCCGTTCCTATGGCAGGGGGTTGGAACTAGATGATCCTTGAGGTCCCTTCCAACCTTAACCTTCTATGATTCTATGATACATACACACAATGTAGATTTCATTCTGTGTGACCTTCAAATCAGATTCAGGATTATGTGGAAGGGACCCATGTGCCTTCAGCAGGTGTCCCAGTATAGGGCTATGAACTACCCAGGACTGGAGGACACCTCTTTATTCTGTTCTGTTTCCTGTATCAAACATAGCACCAAGCAAGAAACAATCTTTTTAGATGATATGCAGCAGACAATTCTTCAGAACAGCTTTTCACTCAGGGTCAGGCTGCAGTTCTCAGTTGGTAGAGCATGGGTTGTGGTTTGGAGCCCAATTTCTGTCCCAGTTTAGGGCCATGATCTACGCAGGACAGGAGGACAGAGATGATACTTACTCCTTTTGGGGAGTAAAAATGAAAATGCTGCACACTGGTGGGATGTGTAAAGGGAGATTCTATTTACAAGTACACATGTACATAAGGCATTCAGGTTTGGGACTAAAACCTTCTAGAATCTTCCACCCCATCCAACCTTAGCAGGCCTGAGCCTAAGCCAAAACTACTCTCCCCGCCTCAGGCCTGCAAGGCCTCAGCAGGCCTCATGACGCAGCTGAAATTCGCTGCCAACCGGGAGCTGTCTGCCTCACACAGACCAGGAGCTAAGCAGAGACACTGCTCTTCTGAGGAGAGAAGTGAAGGGACAAGAGAGAGAGACCACCTAGGTACTGCTTTATAAATTGTGATACTGGAAAGTGGAATAGAATGACGATGTTGCAGTATCCTGGGATGTCCAGGTCCGTCCTTTGGGACTGTAGTCTTTGTTTTGGAGGACTTTGTCTCTGTGGTCTTCTTCAGGGAACCCGGGCCCCCAAACCACCACAACAGGTCACAAATACTGCTTTATTACCATCCTGGCTGTTGGGAGTAGCAAGTTTCAGTTGCTAGGCATGTATTTCAGTCTTCACAGTAACTGTCCAACAGGACTGCAGCTATTCTGAAATAAATCATGTGAAAATAACAAGTTTACTGCTGAAGTGATAAAGGAAAAGGTACCATTTATGATTAGCTGCTATAAGGAGCTGCTGTGCTGCTGTAATACCATAAAGTTCCTTGTTCTGGTAGGAATAGAGTGAAATGCTACATTTTAGGGAACATTCTTTTGTGTAAAGTTTGGATCTTTTCTGAATTTGGACCAGAAAATAAGTTTTACTTCATAATAGTCTTTTAAGATTACAGGGACCCATCATTTTAAACATTTATTTGGAACACATTTTTAATCCAGTGCAGTTATCAAGTCTGACTGTAAGAAGTATGAAATTATTGGTGCTGCAGGAAAATATGAGGACTTTCTTTCCAGAAGATCTGTTGTTACACATGTATACATGTGTTCAGACACTGAGTGATGAGTTAGAAGTGTTGTTGGACATAATGAAGCAGGGCAAGAGGAAACCTTTGCATTTGAATAATGTAATATAATAACAGCTAAGGCTAAGGAAACCTGACTTTTCTGACTGAAAAAAAAAAAAAAGACAATGAGAATACTAAGCATAAGTTTAAATATGATCAAAATTTCTTCTAAAAGCATGGATTGTTTTGTTTGTTTCTCTTAGCTCTCAAGTGTTAAGAGATCTTATTTGGGTTTGTATACAAAGAATTAATAGCAAATAGAAAGCATAGTTTAAATCTCTTCTGTGATACACTGTATCTTCCTCACATTGTCTCTAATATCAAACTCTATGTCAGAGAAATGTGGAACCATTTGGAAGCCAGTTCTGCTTCCATGGAGCTAAAGACAAATTTCTTCCTTTATGGAAATGATCTTTTCATAGAGTATTTCATTTTCATATTAAACTTGTAGCTTTCACTATTCATTCTTAATTAGCTATCAATTTTATCCTAGGCTCAGAAATTACATGAGCTGAAAGATCCATATGTTTGAGATCATATTTTAGGAAATTTTTTTCTGATTTGTCAAGTTTCCTTTGAACTAAGTTTCTGGCATCTTCTTCTATAAACATCTGAAATGAGCTATTTGTGCACTGAACAAGTGAAGGATTTCAGTTTACTGTGAAATATGCGAAATGTCTTTTTAAAAATTTATGATAAAACAACATAATTAGAGGTTTGTTAAGTTGTTATCTGATGCTTTAAACAACAGGAATGGTGCAGTAAAATGTTTTTAATTCCATGTGTAGTGCAGAGTATATCAGCTATCTTCTCTACCCTTACCTTTTATATGAATCAGCGTACTGACAGCACTTTACTTCTATAAGCTTGTAGGTCTGCTTAGCATGGTGCAACAGTTCTTCTCTAGAATTTCTACTGTCTTGAAAAACTCTATAGGGCATTACATTGTAGAGTACACTTAGAAAATGAGGATTTTTGGGGAGCCTTCCAGTACCTGAAGGGGGCCTACAAGACAGAAGGGAAGGGATGTTTCTTAATGTGGCTCTCAAGCTTCACTGTCTCTGTGGTCCAGTGATTTTGGTTAGACAGCTGTAGACTGAATTCAGCCTGTAAGGGAAGGTACAAAATAGTGCAAATGTGTTTGTAAAATACTTAGGAGTAATCACAGTGCCCAACAAAACAAGTAAGTGTGTTTTTCACAATTATTCCAAGAAAGGATATGGTCACAGAAATGAATGACAAATTTCTTTCCCATAAGAGAACAGGGAAAAGAAAATTACTTATAAAAATATAGCCAACAGTAAGAGATACTTGATTTATTTATTTTTTAGATCTACAGCCATGCTTAACAGATGGTTTTGTAAAAGTTAAGAGTAAATGGTTTAAATTCAGGTAGCTCAGACAGTTAGAACAGTCCTCTGAATTTTCATGTGTATATATAATCTTTGCTAAATTCCCAAAGACTATGAGATTTTCATATTAGTGGAAAAAAGCCACAGTTTCAAATTAAAGCTTCTAAGAAACCGATATACTGCCAGTACATCACACAGGAAAATACTCCTGGATTGAAACAGATCTTTTTTTAAACAGGCTTAACAATCTGAACACACCGTGCCCATCCACTTTGTGGAGGTCCACCCTTGTAACCTAAACAGACTCTGCTAGCCATATGCTGATAGATATTATGCAGGTGCTGTATGTGCTCCCATTTGATGACTTGCATGCCTTCAGTTATATTTAAGATTTCCCTGAAGCTCAAAATAGAGAGCAAATTTGTCTTCTGCTGGCAGAAGTACTGTACTTGCATTTAAAACAATATTAATCCTGATCAGAGACTATCCAGCAGAGAACGTTTATGAAACTGTCTTTCAAAGACATACCTTTAGATATGAGAGAGGTTGAAGACGGAGACCTACTGAATATTTGGTATGCTAAACCTTGAGATGAGAGAAGGTGGGATGACATGCAAGAGTTTGAATATTAAAAGAGAAAGACCTAAACCTTGATAGAGTCAACATACCTCGACAAAATTGAAAGATTAGCTGTCAAACTGAAAATGAAGTCTGGTTGCTTCATTCACTGTGTATGCTTTCCACATATTAAGCACTCACAGTTCTGCATGGCAAAGTTAGAACATGAATTGTGTTGAGCTACTATCCTATAGCTTTTCTAATTACTGTAAATGGTATGAGCAATTAGCAGAAGGGAGAGGAGGCATTTAGTCTGAGAGGGTATAAGACACACCTTATACTCAGTACTGCAAGTGGGATTCTCACCAAAGGCCAGAGGAGGTGCTTTTGGGCAGGAAAATGTAATTTATAATTAATTTATAAGTGGTTTTCAGATTAAGCAGCTTAAAATTAGCTTGCACATCTCTTTATTTTTGTAACTAATGTCATATGCAGTATAGATGTATTTGTACATCTGGAGTACTGTGTGCTGTTCTGGAGCCCCCAGCACAGGAAGGACATGGAAGTGTTGGAGTGGGTCCAGGGGAGGCCATGAAAATGATCAGAGAGCTGCAACAGCTCTCCTATGAGGACAGGCTGAGAGAGTTGGGGCTCTTCAACCTGGAGAAGAGAAAGCTTTGAGGAGACCTTATAGTAGCCTTCCTGTATCTGAAGGGGACCTACAGGAAGGCTGGGGAGGGACTATTTACAAGGTCTTGCAATGACAGGACAAGGGGAAATGGGTTTAAACTGGCAGAGGGGACATTTAAACTGCATGTTAGGAGGAAGCTCTTTACAGTGAGGGTGGTGAGGCATTGGAACAGGTTGCCCAGGGAGGTTGTGGCTGCTTCCTCCCTGGAGGTGTTCAAGGCCAGGTTGGATGAGGCCTTGAGTGAGCTGTACTAGTGAGAGGTGTCCCTGCCTATGGCAGGGGGTTGGAACTAGATGACCTTTGAGGTCCCTTCCAACTTTGCCATTCTATGTAGTAGCTGTCTAAGAGCATTTGTTAAGAAATACATATTTTTGTCAATGGTCAAGGTATTCTTTTTGTCAATAGTTCGAAGTTCAAAGACAAGTCAAGGATGAAATACACTTTAACTCTAATGCTGTAACCCCGAGGAGTTTCAGCTCTGCTGGCCTTGGCATACCATCATCCAACCTTCCATAGCATAATGATGATTAAGATGTGAAATGCTGAGTTTTGTTGTTTGCTTGGTTTTTTTGCCCTTTTTTGTGTGTGTGGAGTATGTGGGGGTGTTTTTATTTGTTTGTTTGAAAATAATTTGAGTCAGCAACAAATGAAAGCTGCAAACACCCCACATAGTTATAAGATTGTTCTCCGCAGTGGATCAGTATTTCTGAAATACATTATTCTTCATGCTTTCCCTTGGCATATTAACTCCTACAGGTTTGTTTAAAAATAGCATATATTAGAATAACTTCACAAAAATTGTGACTAGCACCATTAGTCATTAACCTCAGGAAAAGAAGGGTAAAAATACTCAAAGTTTACACTTGTAGTGTACTGTAAACACTGGAAATAGTCATCTGCTGCTAAAATCCTACAGTGTTAGAGAAAAATAATGTTTAAAAATATCAGAAAACAGTCATGAGTTGTAAAAAAACCCAACAAAACAACAAACTAATCTGAAACGTAAAAAACTTGTGTTCTGATATCTGTTTACCACTGTGATGTTACAGAATGCCAAGCATGAATCGTGGACTGCAACTTGTCAGTGTTACCATCACCCCTGAAGTCATCAGACTTGCTAGGAACTGAAAATGTCCAAAGTCAGGTAAGAGATAGCAAATAAACATGTCTCCATTGCTGCCTCTCCTTCATTACACATTAACTTTATAAGCACCAGAACCAGGAAGCTGTTTGCCTTTGTGTGGATATTTATGTCAGCTTATATGCTTTGTCTACGTTTTTTCTCTTTGGTCTGGGTGTAAGTTTTTTCCTGGAAATACTCTGTGTATTTTAAGAAAGTACATGTACACTCTGAAGCCTTTCTGTAAGTAGGATATGTAATGTATTGCATAAAGATCTCTCTTCTTTTCCCATCTGTTTAGTGTTACAAAACTTGTGGGAGCATAGTATCTCTGAGGCCATATCCCTCTGTCAAATTCTGTTAAAACCGAGGAATGTGTTTCAAAGCTATTGGAGGAGATAAATAACATGAGGTTATAATCCACATTTCCTTGGGATCAAGGGAAAAAAGTCATTGTTCTATATCTCTATGACAGAAAAATAATTTAACATCATTGCAAACTTCACTGCTATGTTTGCAGTTTCTGTGAATTTTGCTGTTGCTGGTTTTGTGTTGCTAGATTTTTGTTTAGATGGAACAATGTATTGTTTGGTACTTGGACTTCATCGAAGTATGTTTTTGAGACACTGTGGGTAATGCACTATGCCTCTTGTCACATCTTTGGAATTTGGGGAAAAAAGTAACATTTGCAAACAAAACATTAATATTGAACTCTAGTCTTCTTCAGTTTCTTATGGTTAACTGGACATACCACCATAAGCACTTACTGAGGGAAAAAAAAGTTGCCTATTTGATTTTTTTCTTTTCCAGGCAAAATATTACATTTGACAGTACAGGCAGTCAGATGGGGAGTTGCTCAGAACAGAGGGAAAATATGGAGTCTTATTAACTGGTTTTATCTCTCTGTTTATGTACAGATTCTACTTTCAAACCTAAATTTTTAAAACCCTTGACCACTAAGAAATTTTCACACCATAATAATGGGTTAGCTACTAGGAAAAATGATTAAGTGAACATAGCTTAAGAAATGCCATCAACGTTCCACCAAACATGGTTTCCAGCTGTCAGAACTGTAGTTCAACTTGGTGTAGTTTGGTGGTTCTCTGTCTCAGTTTTACTAATTTTATGGTGATAATATCTGTTCTCTATCAAATAACTTCATTTTCTTTCTTATTATCTCTTCACAATTCAGCATTTGATTTACTGTCCTTTTCTGTCCTTGTTCAAGCTACCAGGAAGTCTTTCACAGAACTATATTAGGCAATTGATAAAATCGCATATTAGATTACATTGCTCATAAAATTGCACACAATACAGCTTTTCTTTCAACAACAAACTCAAAGTGATGATGTGTAGCTGCTTTTCCTGTGTTAATGGAATATCTAACTTCATTTTACACTGATGCATATGATCCATTGCTCTATGACAGGGGTAGCAATCATTACCTTTTCATCACACTTAACATAGTTCACCAAAAAAGCTAACCTAACCTAATTTTTCTACTGTTCTTTGATAGAGAAGTCATTTGCACTGATAAGGCTGTTTAATCAGAGATTAGTCACAAAATTCTCTTGAATTTTGACTTTGTTTTATTGGAAAACATCTTTCTAATGTCTTACGGTTTTATCAAGACCACTCATATTTCTTCATTGCAATCTTAGTTAATTAATACACTGGGAAATAGCTAAGAAAACGATTCAGCTTAAAAATGTTGTCAGAAATCACGTACCAGCATAAAAGGTAATGTCAGTCTGCAGCTATATACAGAAAACCATTCTGAAATCTCCAATCTCCTGCAGTTATTTTCTATATATATGCTAAGCTTTATCTCTACTGGCACCTTTGACTTGTCCATTCTTCACCTCAGAGCTTTCTTACTTGATTTTATTAAAAATTCAAATGTGTGGCATGATGAAGATATACTGTTTAAAGTGCTTATACAAAGGCCTTGTTCTTTCTCTGGTTCCATGAGGTTCTTCATAGCAGGAAGTTTCACAGCTTTATTCGTTGTGCGTGAAAAATCACTTAAAGACGAAAGATGCGAAAGTGTGTGTGACCAAATATAACCCTGTGGTGGAGGAGGGGGAGGAAAAAAGATACAGAAATTAAAAAGATGTTTGCAATTTCAAATGTAGTTGTAGTTTTAGTTAGGTTGAGTTAACAAAGCTTCATGTGACCTAGCTTGCCTAAATGGCTTTTCATAATGTTGAAACCTCTTGGATGTTGATGGACTAATCAGAATGTTCTGTTTCACAACATATGCAGTGAAGGGTCCATTGTGTTAAACTGACAAATCATTTCTAGTATGTTTGCTGCAGAGACACAAGACTTTTGCTGTTCACTTTAAGTGGAAAAACAAACGTGTGGACAGGTTTTCTATTCAAGGAAGGCTGTAGCTTTAGAATTGTGTTGATGGTTATGATTGCATCCCGGAGAGAAAGATGGAGTGTGTTTAGCTTACTGTTTACAAGGAACATGAAATCTTACCGAGGTGAAAAATGTTGATGGCTTTATCAATAGGGCTCAATAAACTGTAAAGTATATGCTGCCATCCATTATATATGCTATGAATTCATGCGCTACCTTAATTAGTTTAAAGCTGTGGTACTCTCACTTGTATTTCATTTTCCAAGTTTGTTTCAGCTACCCTAAAGTTTTTCAAAACTTACCTCATATGTTTGTGGCAGTCAAGAGCATTTAAAGATGACTCATTGTTTCTTTTTTTATGAGTAGGTTAAATATTGATTTTAGTAGTAAAAAGGAACCAAAATTGCTGAAGAATATCATGCAAAGAAATATCTATTTCAATGCAATTATCTTACATAGACTTTGCATTGAGTGAGCGTGGTGAAGGATACAAAAAGGCACTTCAAAACCCCAGGCAGGGAGTTCAGTTGCATTGTAATTGTGGCCTTTGCAATGTGACGCTGTAGAGATCAAAAGCAGTAATAGGTTCAAGAAGGAATTAAGTAAAGTAATTAATGATGGGGTTCCTGAACTCCCTCCTGAGCTCTGGGAAATAGAGTTGGGCTTTATTTCTGTTGTGAATGGTTGCGCAGCCGCAGAAACAACACAGAACCTCTTGGACATTGCTGAAGTGGTGGTAAAATTGGTGTGGACCCACCAAAAAAAAAAATGTAGATAACTGAAGCGGTCAGGAGCTGCAGACTAATTTTGCTGCAGTGGTTTTGTCTGACACACCTGACCTTTGTTTGTCAGAATATTGACTTGGGTACAAAAATATTTCAAACTATGGTCAAAAACTCAATGTGATTTTATTGGATTTGATTGTAGAAAAACACAGCATCCTACTTTGCCTAGTTTAGACCATCATGGCTTTTGAAGACAGAGGCTTGCTCTTTTTTTTTTTTTTTTTTTTTGGGGGGGGTGGTGGGCAGAAATAATTTTAATTAGAAAACTAATTCAATAATAATTTCAATGAGGAAAAGTTAAACCATATAGTTTATCATATCATGGATTAGTACAAGGAAAGAGTGGATAGATTAAATAAAAATTTCAATCACTGTTTTTTTAGCTTTCTCAAAGCTTCGAATAACTTACATGAAGAAATTCAGATTTACAGTGGAAGAAGAAAGTAAAAGAAGTTTGGATAAGAGAAATAATAGAATATAACAGGCATTTAAACTAAAATCTTTAATCAGCATTTTAATTACCACTATAACTATTTTACTACTCTTTTATAAAACCTCATTTTAGGGCTAGAATTACATTGCATACTCACTGGAAAAAAATATCTTGAGCTGCTGGATTTGACTGAATAGATCTAATGCTTTTTCTAGAAACATTTACCTCAAATTGTCTCTGGAAAGTGCTCTAACCCATTTGGCAAGAGAATTCTCTCACATTGCAGCTGTTCAATTTTTGTGTAAATAATTAAATATTCATTTGAAAAGGTATTGGCACTCAGGTGTTGCCCCTGACAGCTGAGTGGCCTAACCCCAAAGCTATAGACTCGTTTTCAATGCTCACAATTTGTTCCAGTGAATATTTCAGTGTTTCATGTAAAATTCAACAGCTTGAAGAGGACTAACTTTGAGAGATCTGTTGCAGCATGGTAAAAACATTCATCCTGTCATGTAAGTGAGGCAGAATGAAGTTCATAATGGAGATATTAGATACAAGGTTTATTTGAACAAGAGTAATCTCAAACCCCGTGGAAGAATCACAACTGCTGGAAACTCAGGTATAAGAGGAAGGACCATTGGTTTGATGCTGCTCTTGAGTGCTTTTTGTCTGAGGCCCCCTGTGATGGCTTTCTCTCTCTTTTTTTTTTTTTCTTTTTTTTTCTCTTTTTTTTTTTCCCAAAAATAACAAAATTAAATCCGTATTGATTTGTTGAAAATATTTCACTGTTTCTGCAAAAAGGAAGAATTTTTTCTTTTGTTTGGAGACTATAATTCTTACGGTGTGCATTGAAGTAGCTATTGACTTCTAACATGCTATTGAAAGCCAAGCATGAAGAGAAGGAGAAATGTGAGTTTATCCACGAATCTCTCCAGCATATAAATTCAAAACTGCAGGGGGCCTGTGCAAGTGCCAAATAATATTTTCCATGTGTGAAATTAAAAAGAGAAATGAAGTACAAGAAAATACTGTTCAAAGTTCAAAGTGTCATCAGAAAAACACAGAACAAAACCCACAGGTGTTTTTCAGTAACTTTTTCTTTCTCTGTTGCTGGTGTTCTGCCAAAGATGTCCATAGCATTTTGTTCCTGTCCTGTGGTACAACACAAAAATTGAGGCAAGAGAGGTAACACTAGAAAAGATAAATCACATCAACTATTAAAACAATAACACTAGGGAAAATTAAGCAGGAGGCATTATTTAAATTTTTAATTTAAAACCTAATCAAATCTTTATGTCATCTGTGGTTTGACATTAACTATTTATGTCTATATATAGACAGATTTGTATACAGATGGAAACAACTCTCTGGGTGTTCCTTCCTGTTACTATCTCACATCTTGGAAAATCAGTAATTTCTAAGTGTTTAGTCCATTTGTATATTCAAGTTAGTTCAGTGTATTCTTCTAAGAATACAGGCAAATTTTGAAAAAAAAAAAATTATTTCAATAAGACCCAATAATATCACCATTATACCTGAAAATACATTTTGAATGGGGACTTGGGGACTTTGGAGGTGTCCCTGCCTATGGCAGGGTGTTGGAACTAGGTGATCCTTGAGGTCCCTTCCAACCTTACCATTCTCTGATTCTGTGACTTTATTTCAACAAGATTATTTACTTCACTAGTAGGTCAAGAGAGGTTCTCCTCCCCCTCAGCTCTGCTCTGGTGAGGCTGCATCTAGAGTATTGTATCCCTCACAGTTAAAGGAGGACCTCAGGGAACTGTTTGAAAGTCCAGCTCAGGGCCACAAAGATGCTGAGGGAAGTGGAACCTCCCGTCTGAGGGAGCTGGGTCACTTTAGCTTGGAGAAGAGCAGACTGGGAGGTGATCTCGTTCGTGTTTATGAAGATGTAAATGGTGAGTGTTGGGAAGATGGAGCCAGGCTCTGCTCTGTGATGTCCAGCAACAGAACAAGGGGCAACAGGTGCAAACTAGAGCATGGGAGGTTCCATGTGTTCCTATGAGGACAGGCTGAGAGAGTTGGGGACAGCCTGGAGAAGAGAAGGCTTCGAGGGGACCTGACAGTAGCCTTCCAGTATCTGAAGGGGGCCTACAGGAAGGCTGGGGAAGGATTATTTACAAGGTCCTGCAATGACAGGACAAGGGGCAATGGGCTTAAACTGGCAGAGGGGAGATTTAGACTTGATGTTAGGAGGAAGTTCTTTACAGTGAGGGTGGTGAGGCACTGGAACAGGTTGCCCAGGAAGGTTGTGGATGCTCCCCCCCTGGATGTGTTCAAGGCCAGATTGGATGAGGCCTTGAGTGAGCTGTCCTAGTGGGAGGTGTCCCTGCCTATGGCAGGGGGTTGGAACTAGATGATCCTTGAGGTCCCTTCCAACCTTACCATTCTATGATTCTATGATTCTATGTGAACGTAAGGAAAAACTTTTTCACTACAAGAATAACAGAACCCTATAACATGCTGCTCAGAGAGTGTCTTATACCTTAGAATGCTGCAAACTGTAAATAAACCAGCAGAGTTGATTTCAAAGAGTTCATTTTGATCTAATACCATTTTTCAATTTCAATTAATGAGTCAACAGTTGTCATCTCTCCTAGTAAATCTGTATAAGTGAGGTGGATCTTCTATACCCAAATGCTGCACCATTTTATCCCTTAAAGCAGGAGACTGGCAACCACAGTTTCTATATTTTGCCATATATCCATAGTGTGTTTCAGTCTACGTAACTGCTAAAAATTTTTACTTATAATACTGTAAATATTTGATGAAGCTTAAATGCAACACTTCAAAATTAGTGGAATTATAAATATTTGAAATATGCAAATATGTATATTAGAATTCTGCATAACAAGATAAAATTATCTAAAAATAATCAGCATGTATCAGTGTCTCCAGATCATGTCTACCATTCTGTAAGAAATCTTACTAACTGTGATCCTACAGGTAAGTGAAACCTCTCTGGTTTTCTTCTACAGTAAACTAATAAATGTTTGTCTTTCTCACTTCTGTCCAGCTAAATTTATCTCAGTACTTTCATGAGTTCCCTCGACAAATCTGGGGGAGAAAAATATATTCTTTGAAATGTTCCTCCTGACCCTGATTAACTGGAGGTGAGAAAGTCTGAACATCCCAAGTATTGAGCCTCGTGAAGTTACCACATGGTAATTTAATTTTACTGAGATACACTGCATTTAAAGTGGACTTTCTTTGCATATAAAACTTTGAGATTATTTTTCTCCATTTCCTTTGGACTCTCCATAGTCTTTTCTGCCTGGCAAATGGGTATAAAAACCTAATGATACCACTTTATACACTGTGCATGGGACAGATACCACTTTTTAATGTGATTGCTTAAAACATTGCTTGGTATTATTTTGTCTCTCCAATGTAGTAAAATAGAGGCACGATGACAAGTTTCTAAGATGCTTATCAGTGAGATTTAGTTAATTGCTTGATGATGGCTTCTTAAAAGCAATTAGGCCACAGTTTTCTTGAAGTATTGCACTGACCTCCCCATATGCAAGCTTAAGGTCCACAAATGTATTAAGTAATTATTTTTTCACTAATCAGGGAAATATATTATTGAAAAGGTTCCAACTTAGAAATATTCCTAAATAATTCAGATCTAAGGCAGACTAATTTACTTGGGGTATTTTTGTGTTTTGTTACTGTGTTGTTTAATTGAAAGTAGTCATAGGACAGTAAACTCCAGACTTCTTTTCCACCCATGTAGCAAATCTGTACTTTGCCTTTTAAATTTTTTTACTAAAGAAGTAATGTCTAAGAATACCAGAGTGTGAGGAGGGCTAGTGGGAGTGCTGAAAAGTATGTTTGTTTGCTTTTTAGGTTGTGGTATTTGTCAGTGTTACGGGAGCAAAGCTGTCTTTTTTTACTCTGTATGATGCTGGAGTATTGTTTCTTAGTGTTGGTACCATCCATGGTTAGGTACTTTAATTATCCAAGGACTTGTCTATTTGGATTCACAGACTCTAGGCAAGTTAACTCTTTAAGCTAGAAGTGTATTGATCTAGTTGGACAAACAGTTTCAGAGGAAGAGTGAGGTGTGAAAATCCTGTTCATCAGAGCTGGCTGCAGCAGCTCCTACTTCAAAGTCTAGAAAATTTTCTGTTCAACAGACTTTTCTGACCATTAATAGCAAATTCAGTTGAATTTGCTGTGTGCTGCTTGAAGTGCTGGCTACCAGAAACAGAGAGCATATGTATGTCAAGGAATAGAAAGAAACTTTTTAAAAAGTGTTTTCACTACCTGTCAATGTTTGTCCCATAGGCTTAGGTTTGGAACTAAGTGAGCACAGGTTTCACCTCCATGAAGTCTGAGATGGTTTCTTTTAAAAAACTATAGTAATTACAAACTGTTTCAATTTCAACTGAGAGCAGTGCAGCATGCTATCAAGCATAGAGCTTGAAGATATCTGAAGTACTGTCCAGAAAAAAATAAGTCCTGTCAGTTGACATGCTGTCATTTCCATCTGATTTTTTTTGTCTCAGTGAAAACCTTTGGATAACTCAGTGTAATTTATATTTATTTGACACCCTCACCTGTAGGCAGTTTATTTCTATGCATAGGCATTCCTAAGATTCTGTTGACATTTACCACAGAAAATTATTAAATTTATTGATTAGCAAAACTAATAATTTAGAAATAGTAGGTATTATTTGATAGGTGTCACCACTGTCATCTGATAGCAGGGGAAAAAAAAAAAGATAAAATTCTTTCAATTATTTGAATATTAGATGAACAGGAACTTGCAGGGTCTTAGCAGAATAGCTTGGGCTCAAGATACTGATTGTTCTTCCTTTTTTCATCTTCATGTAATGAAACTCATCATTATTCTTAAAGTTTTACTAGACTTTTGGGGACTTAAACAGTGTTTGTTCTGTTAGCTTTCTCTGATATAGCTGAGAAAAGGCTTTGTGCATTGAGTGCAGTAATAAATATGTTCTGTGAAAAGAACGAAGCCAAAGAGCAAAGAATATAACAGATAAGTAGAACAGAGGATTGTCAGTTGTTAATTCCCCTCATGTGGAGACAGTGCTACACGATACCGAAGGTAAAAATCAATTAAATGATTAGTCTGATAAAATTCCCATTAGCAGAATCTCAAAACTCAGAATCAACAGGGATACTAGGGCTTGAAGATAGGGAAGGATAAAGAGAGACGAGAAGGAATTTCCCTTGAACAGAATAATTCCTTGGAGTATCCTGGCTGTCGATCTGTACCAAGGTATGTCTATTTTTTAACTCTTCCTATTGATCCCAGTAAAATCGTGGAGGACTCTCATAGGAATTTCTGATAAGTACAAATGTTTAATGCACTTCCCTGATTTAAGCAGTTGCTCTCTACAAGAAAGAACTTTGGTTACAAAAGATTTTGTTTTGTTATGGATTTTGTTTTTAGTTCAGCGGTTATACACAAGGAAATAAAAACCCACTGACAAAACCCATGTTCTTTATATTGTACCACAGGTGATTTGCAACAGGTAAAGAGTGACTTCTAGAGGCTCTGACGTGAAAAAAAGCGTTGGTTTTGCCTCTCTGAATCTGTGTGGTGCTTGATATTTCTGCTAGAAACTGGTTTCTGCTTTTTCATCTGTAGGATCATGCCCGTCCCACAATGCTATTGATCATAAAATGGATTTGTGGCTACATTCCAAAGCATGTTGTCGCCCTAACTAACCATTACAGGGAGTATGCAATCCCAAATTGCCCCTGCTGATGGGAATGAGAGGAGAGAGAAATGAGGTGGAATTGGTAGACAGAAATACCGAGTAACAGTAATTTTGGGTGATTGGGTGCTTTTGGAGGGAGTGGTGCAGCGGTGTTTGGGGTTTTTTGTGGGGTTTTTTTTTTTCCCCTCTCCAGTTTGGTGTTACCTGTCTTGTTCTTTTTCTTAAGAAATACCTCTGAACTCTAAGTTATTCCCATGCTATAGATGTCAGCAATCCATTGGTAGGAGCTGTGCTAGTGGGTGGAACATTTTGGACCAAAATAAATGCAGTCTATAATGTTACCATAAAGATTCTGGCAGAATTAAAGACTTCAGTGGAATTGCTAAGAGTTTCCACCAATATAAATGAGATCAAAATCTTGGTCTGAAACTGCTGAGAGGTTTTTTTTTCCTAATGTGGTGAAAGCTGTCAAGTGCAAAGGAGGTTCTGTCAATTTATTGTGTGACTTCAGTGCTGGCTATACAGTATGAAAACTTGTTTTCTTAAGTTATCAAAATGTTTTCTCATTTTTTGATCTTCAGACAGTGAAATAAATCTTGTCTTCTTCAATAAAAAGAAAGGGAAAAAAATCTGTCACAAATAGTGGTAATACTTCTATAGTTTGTTCTTTGGCATTTGTGCCAAATAGCAGCTTTAAAAATATGGCAATAGAAATTAGCAGCTGCGTGACTCAAAAACTCTTAGGAATTTGGAACTTCTAGAGTTAAAATCTTCCTAACATTGTGTGGTAAATTAAAACCACCATCACAAACTACCTACCATTTCCTTTCACGGAGGTGACCTTCTCAGTTTAAATTTTGGCCGGTTTGGGTTTTTTTCCTATGTTGGGTTTGTGTTTTTTTTAAAAGAAGAATAAACATTCCAGTTGCATTTCCTGGGAAAATCAAGCTATTTAGTAGTTACTAAGTACGGATCAGCTTCTGTCACTCAAGGTTAATTCTCATGCTGATGTCCTCTGTGGATAAGGTTGTTTTTACTGCATTAGCAAGCTGAATCTATATATTATCAACAGCTGAATAAATGAGGCATAGTAGTGAATGCTGAATATGTTCAAATCAAACTAATGCATAAAATCACAAGTGAAACATAGTATCTTCAAGTTTGTATATATATTTTTTTTATAGTACACATGATTTAACTCTATCTCTTGATTTCTCATGCCACTGTTTGAAAATCTGTGTTATTGGTTCTAAAATTGCTATACACTGCTTTTGCAATCTTCATCTATTATAAGTGGATCTTGAAGTTCAGTAAGAGAAAACAGAAAAGTTAATCAGGCCCTGGATGGCAGAGATGGTTATAGTTGTATCCATGAAAAAAAGAAAATTAGCCACTGCTGTAAAATCAGATGGTTTCTTTTTTCCTTTCTACCTCTGATGGTTCCAGCAAGCTTCCCACTGAATTTAAAGGAACATGGACAGTTCTTTAGATTCTGATTTATCTCTACAGTAGAAGGTTTCAAAGCAGAACATGTAACATAGGTCTTGCTGAGAAATAATCTTTATAAAAGCCTCAACAGAATTATTTTTTTGCACTCTTACATTTAGCAAATATTATGGAATCAAACCTCTACTCGTGACCCCAGACTCATAGATTTAGACACCTAAGTAAATATTTTCATATCATGACAAGAATGTCTTTGCTTTCCTGCAACTCAAAAGTATTGGGGAGGATTAGCATTATCCTGTTTATTATTGATTTATCCCTTTTTTGATTAAATACTCTGATGAGTCAGGTAGTTGAAACTGTAAACAGTTTTCCAATAATTTAGACTGATTTATATAATTCCTTAGCATGAGTAAAACCTATGTAACAGTTAAAGTAGTATATTTTACTTGAAATAATAGAAGATGGTTTATACTCTGGTTTGTATAGCAGTAGTGCTTAGCAGACTGCTGGATGTGTTAGACTGAATCTTGAATTCAATCTTCTGTGAAGAATGAAGGAAAAGAACTTGCATGCCTTCTGAGGGATTGGTGCGGAGATTGCTGCTCATGGCAGTTAGTAACAGAGTATGTAGTGTGCAGTGATGATTCAGGGAGATGAAGGAAGAGCAAGAAATATGTACTCTTTTAATTTTTATTCTTGTCATGGAAACCTTTATGTGTGAATCTACACGACTCTTCTAGAACAGTAAAATATATATGACAGAATCCAGCAGTACTGGAAGAGACAGCTTATTTTCTCTTGAGGCCGAGGAGTAGTGTTTGCCATAAAATGTAATGTTGACAATGATAAAAAAGAAAACAAAAAATCTTGAGTTACCCATTCCTCAAAAATCTAAGAAAACCCAATTATTTGCAGTGTACGAAGGAGAGTGGACAAACAAATCTGTATTGTATTGGAGAATGGAGCAGCTCTCCTACGAGGGCAGGCTGAGAGAGTTGGGGCTCTGCAGCCTGGAGAGGAGAAGGCTTTGAGGAGAGCTGATAGTAGCCTTCCAGTATCTGAAGGGGGCCTACAGGAAGGCTGGGGAGGGACTATTGACAAGGTCTTGCAATGACAGGACAAGGGGCAATGGATTTAAACTGGCAGAGGGGAGATTTAGACTGGATGTTAGGAGGAAGTTCTTTCCAGTGAGGGTGGTGAGGCACTGGAACAGGCTGCCCAGGGAGGTTGTGGATGCTCTCTCCATGGAGGTGTTGAAGGCCAGGTTGGGCAAGGCCTTGAGTGACCTGTACTAGTGGGAGGTGTCCGTTCCTATGGCAGGGGGTTGGAACTAGATGATCCTTGAGGTCCCTTCCAACCTTACCATTCCATGATTCTATGAATGTGTGTATGTAGTGCTGAGGGCTATCTCTTACACAGGACAGTTTCCAGTTCAGAAGTTTCTACTCATCTAATTCAGTTATAAGCTTTGAAAGATGAGAGATTACTCTGATCCTGTGCTAGAGGGCAAAATTTCCCTCTGTCTTTGCCAAGCAGCTCAGCTCTCGCAGTGCTGCTGCATATTACCTAAGTGAATATTATCTTCGTGATTAAACAGATGCTTTTAGAATGGCGTGAATGGGAAGAGCCGTGTCTACACTGTATCATCGTAATTGAATTGTGTAGGTGAGGGTTACTCAGCCATGACTTTTAAACTCTCTAATTTAATTGCACTTCAAGCAGTAATTATTTATTTTTTAATTATTTGTTAAAAAACCAAACAACCTCCCAGATTTCTGTTTTGTTTCATTATTTTTCTTAAGCTGCCTCTCTTATGAAGATGTGCTGAGAGAGTTGGAATTGTTCAGCATGGAGAAGAGGTGGCTCTAGAGAAACTTTTATAGCTGCCTTCCAGTATCTGAAGCCTGCCTACAAGAAGGCTGGGAAGGGACTGTTTCCGAAGGCATGTAGCACTAGAGCAAGGGGCAATGCTTTTAAACCAGAGCAAGGTAGACTTAGATTGGAGGTTAGGAAGAAGTTCTTTGCTGTGGAACACTGAAACAGGTTGCCCAAGAAGGTGATGGATGTTGGTGGAGACGTTCAGGTTTGATGGGGCTCTGTGCAACCTGATCTAGTCAGGGATGTCCCTACTTACTGCAGGGAAGCGTTGGACTAGATGACCTTTAGCAGTTCCTTCCAACCCAGTACATTGAAATAATTTCTAACATCTCAAAGAATGAGCTTGTATTTTAACTTTGTCCCAGTGATTCTTGTAGAGTATCCAGTATAGCATTATATGGAGGAGATAGTTTTAAAAAATATTATTACCAGTTTTTCAGAAAGCTGCAGTCAAATTGCAGCAGGGAAAGTTTCTGGTTTATGTCAGGCTGTGGCATTTTCATTACTTGCTCTCTATCCCTCTCAAAAAAAAAAACAAACCAAAAAACTGTTTTCAGGTGGATTTTGTATCACTTGAATCTGTATAGTCTTAAAAATTAAAATGAAATTAAAATTGTTGCCCAGGGAATGCACAATATCTTCATCTTTACATATCTTCACTGCTCTGCAAGGAGAGAGATAACAGAGAAAGGCATTGGCATGGAGAAGTTAATAGAGATGTATTTTCAATCATTATCAAAATATTTACCCAAAGGGACTGGCTTATTGCCAACTAGAGGCCAAATGAGCATTAAACTGGTCATTTATTTGTGGAAATGTCCAGTTAACTTTTTTGTAATTTCTGAAATTTATCAGAAACAATGTCTGTTTCTTGATGGATTCCATACATAATAAATTTTTTTAACAGGTTTTTTATATCTTGTTCTGCCAAAAGTTTGTCCAGTACAGGATGGCAGAGCTGGCTAGAATGATTTACTGTATCATTTTATGCAATAACTAAACTAATTCAAAATGGAAAAGCTGAGGTACTCTTACCAGCTGTTCATACTCGCCTTGCCTAATAAAGGCTTTTATTTTAATTTCATAGAATTGTTTAGGTTAGAAAAGACCTTCAAGATGATTGAGTCCAACTGTAAACATAACACTGCCAACTCCACCATTAAATCACATCCCTAAGTGACACACCTCCTTGTCTTTTTAATCTGTGGATTCATGAAACCCTCTGCCAAAGTCTTAAGGCTAAGAACCAGAGAACCCTTTTCATGGTTCTGTCAAACAAGCCAAACCAAATCTAACCTGACTTGTGTGGACTAAGTGATGAAAGGGAATTAATGAGATGGTGTTTCTCCCAAATTCTTAGTTAAAATAAGTTTTATTAAACTTACAGCATGGAACCTATTCCCGATCTTAATGCTAATAAAGAATAGTCTTGTTAATGCTATGTATATTCAGATACTTTTCTGTTAGTTGGCATGTCAGTGTGCTTAATGAATGGCACATAAGGCAGTGTGATTGCTTTTTGTACTGATAGCAGTTATGGTGAGGCACTTCCACAAATACATGAAGAAACTAATAGCTTTAGCAGTGCCTGAAATTGCATGTGCTGTGCTAAGCAAACGTTGTGAATTATAAACTAATTTGATCCTCAGAAAATGGAGACTTCTATTAAAAAATGGAAAATGTTTAAGTAGTTGAGAACACCATGAATTCATCAATGCCAAACTTATGCAGAGTTAGTGTACTGAAAAAAATAGTTTCTATTGCATTCAAGTAAACAGGCATTCTGATTGGAATGAGGCATTAATACTTGTTCATGTCACTTCCCCAGGCATGTTATTAAATGGCACCTTGTTCAAAACCAGAGATGTGTTAAGATATTAAAAAGCAAGCTAGAGGAGTAGGCTACTCTGACTTATGTAAACCACTCATCATGTAACCAGCATTTTTTAGTAATTCATAAAATATAATCACCAACTTTGGTGTGTAAAGAAGTTAATTTTGTATATGTACAAATGTTAAATATTCAAGAGTTATGTTAGGTACAAACTGGGGCTGGGATGGGGAAACAAAGTAAGGCAGAGGCAGCCATGTTCTGAAGTGTTTGATATATAAACCCAAGGAGTTCTTATTAAATTGTCTGTTAAGATTAATAAAACCTAGTAAGAGATGATGTATTTCACTATTTTGGAGAACTTTGCAGCAGGCCTATACGAAATGTTTATGGAAATGATGATTTTTCTTGAGAAATGTCCCTTAGAATAGAGGAGAATTGCATGTGTTATGACTTTTTTTAAATTTCAAACTCTGAAAATTTGTTGTTATTCTTATATTAAAGCTGATGGACAGTACTTTGTAGTTATTCAACCATCCATTTAAATCACAATACATTTCTTCAGAATTTGGGAAACCCACACGTGGTCTGTTTATGGAAGTGTATTACTTGTATAATTTGCAAGTGAGTGGTCGTTTGCTGGAGTGACCCAGCCAAGCACAAGGAAATTGTTAACTGGAACTAATGAGGATTATGATGGATAAGTCTGAGGTGATAGCTGACTGTGAAATCCAGGAGGAAACTCATAGACTTTCAAGCTGTGTTCACCACAGGGATACTTTAATTGGCTTTGCTTGACAGATATAAAAATGTGTTGAGGTTTCTTTATTTATTTTTAAATTAATTCCAAACTACTTTTTTTTTTTTTAATTTCAATTTTACCAAAGAAATATAACATAAGCAGTGTAGAAATGGGTAACTGGAATTCAGCCTGAAATAAGGAAAGCTGTATTTTGAAAGCATTATGTCAAACATGGTCAGGATTAGATCAGTTTCTGTGCTTCTGTGCTGCGTCATTTTAATTTGCCAAGTAACAAGCAGCGACCTGTGTGAGAACAGAGATAAATGAGTTTTCCATTATTAAAAAACTGTATCATATTAATAACTTTCAATTTTAATTAGG
Source organism: Eubucco bourcierii (assembly GCA_013396675.1). Classification (NCBI taxonomy): domain Eukaryota; kingdom Metazoa; phylum Chordata; class Aves; order Piciformes; family Ramphastidae; genus Eubucco; species Eubucco bourcierii. Next base: position 260,840 of record VWZE01018578.1, read on the forward strand.
ACAGATACGTTCATGCCTAATACTCTGTATGTGTGTGATAGTCTTGACAGTCCTGGATGGGATGCAGCTTGCCATCAAACACCACAATATTAGAGAGTAACTGTATTGCAAATAATGTAGGTTAGCTTGTGACTAGCATCACAAAAGATCCTCTCTACAGCATTGTTAATTATCTCATCCATCTCGGTACACTTTCTAGTTTGCATCCTTCATACAACTTGTTTCTAAAAACGGCCTCCAAAGCTCTTACTTATTACCAGACCATCTGGAATGTAGATATGTAAAAGAACTCAAATTCTTAAGCATGAATTAATTAAAGAAAAAGTTCTGCATTACTAAGTACATAACATTTTTTTGCTTTTCCTTAAATGATGCTTTGCAGCAACCGTAGCTAATACAGTTAATTTAACAGGTAAAAGTTAATGGATTTTTTTTAAATAATAGAAAAACAAAGCATAAAGTTATGGTAAATAGTCAACAAAATCTAAATATTCATGAGAGAGAAAGTATTTCAGAATACTGATCCCTTGTGTGCTTCCATAGCTCATCCCATGCTGTTACTGTCTCATTTCCACATTAAAGGTAATTTTGTGCTTTATAGATGTAAAATTCTTAGCATTCATGGGAATTCTGAAATTTTTTATAGACTGAGAGAAGCAGAGAGAGTGGGAAATGTGAAACTGGGATAAAAAGGGAACATATGTATGCTAGCTGATTTGAGTAGGAGGGCACTAAAGAATGGGACTGGTAGTGAGCAGTTAACTTTAAGATACTGAGTGTCCTGGGGAGGTCAGTTTACTTGTGCTTGGATAAGGAGAGTGGAACTGAAAGGAAAATAAATGAGATGGACAGTAAGAAAATAAGATTAGTAATAAGAAACAAAGGAGAGAAAAATGCATTAAGGATGTGTTGTCTGCAGAGAGAGTGAAATGATTGTACTGGTGTGAAAAACTATTTATTAAAGAAAATTTCTTTGAGAGCAGGAATAAACTTAAAATTCCTGAATGTTACCTTTCCACTCTTGTCGGGAAATACTTGTGACACTCTCCAGCAACGCAATGCCTTTCTTGGCAGAGTTATTGCATGAGAAAGATGACAACCGACTCCTTTTATTGCATTAGATAAAAGCACCTCTTTAACGTAACTAGCAGCTTACTGTCTGGAGCAGCTTTGTTGATGATCTACATGCATAAAGATATGACATGATATGATTAAACATAATCTTTCAAACAAAAAATTATGCACAGTCTTCTCCTTCCCTGTTGTTTGTTCAATGTCAGATTAACTCCCTTGTCCATATACATATGCATTATGATACTGTCTGAAATTAAATAGGCATGTGCTGTGGTTTCCACCAAATTACTGTCTACTGTGGTGCTTTGCAGATAAATCAGGGCTGGGAATATGCCTTGGATCTAAATCAAGAATGGTAAAGAAATCCATCATCTGTGGAACAATAAAATTAACGAACAAGTTGGAAGTATAGTAACTGAGGCAGGGATTTTTCAAGATCATATGTGGCCTTGTGGTAAAATGTGGTGAGATGGATTTTTCCCAGTGATCATTACGGGTTATCTTAAGGCAGGATGTTGAGCATATTCTTGTATCTTAAACAGACACTGAGACTTCCAAAGCCAGGCTGTGTTACAATTTGGATTCCACATGAAAATTCTATATTTCTTCAGATCTCTTCATTATTACCTTTATCATTCCGCAGTGCCAAAACCACAGCTCTCAGAAGTTAGCTGTTAGTTGTCTGGTCTTCTGCATACTTATTTTGTGAACCTCTGGATCTGTTTGGACTTGCACCTGTAGTTGCAATCATAGAATACCTTTGCTTGGAAGGGATGTTAATGATCATCTAGTTCCAGCTTCACTGCTGTGGGCAGGGATGCTTTGCTCAAACTGTTCCAGTAACTCTACCACCCTTACAGTGGAGAATTTCTAGAACTTTTTCCCTAAATCTACATTCTTTCACCTTAAAGCCATTAGCTCTTGTTCTGCAACTTCTCTACAGGTCCCTGAATGTCTATTGCCATTTCTAAAAGATGCTGTAATGCTACTAGAAGGTCTCCCCAGAACCTTCTAATCTCCAGGCGAACAACTCCAAGTCTTTCAACCTGGCCACATAGAAGAGATGCTCTAACTGTCTGATCATCTTTGTCGCCCTCTAGACTCACGTAGGTCCCTGTCCTTTGTCGGGAGCCCCAGAGCTGGACACAGTACTCCAGGTGGGGTCTTGTAAGAGCAGAAGGAATCACCTCTCTTGACCTGCTGGTCATGCTTCATTTGATGCAGCCCATGATAGAAATGTGAGCACATGTTACCAGATCATGTTGAACTTCTTGTCAACCAACACTAGCAAAAAAAACCCCAGAACACAAAAAACCCCCCCAAAAAACCCAAAACAACAACAACAAAAAAACCCAACAAAACCACCTTCAAACAAATTTCTGTCTTAATATAATTAGGTCTTACTGTAATGTGATTAACTATTTCAAGTTACTAATAGCTTTTATTTCTTTCTGTACATCCATCTGTCAAATATAGGAAAATAAACATCAGTTACACTGTATAACACCCTAATGCTGAAGCAAGGATATCAGTTAAAAACCCTTCAGGAAATAATTTTTTTCTTTCTTGAGTGCCTGTTACCTGTTGTCATACCATCATGTACTGCTGTGAATAGACTGGGCTAATGCTTTTTTTATCTGTTATTGTCTACCGGGCTTCATTTAAGAGGTAAATTAAATTTCTAGGTACAGAATCACATAAAGCAGATTTTACTAGTGCTTTGACACTTACAAGAGGCATGAGGAGAACATGGAGCAGAATCTTACTGTCTTGTAAATTGTACTCATAACAGTCTCAATTACTTTGTGCAAAGAGGAATAACTCCATATTACATTAATATATTCTAAAAGGATAAATAGCAGTCCTAAGTCTTGAGTAAAGGGACAAGTGTGAGTCCTAAAACTGAAATAAGAGCAACAGTTGTTCTTTTTGTATGATTTTCTGAGCTGCCTTCCCATGCATTCCCATGTGTGCTGCCCCAGTTCATGTACTGTTAATTTCAGTGCTTGCCTAGCTGCATTAAGCAGAAGAAAAAGTTGATATTTTTCCTATTTCCAGATGACTGATCATAAGGACTTGAAGAACCTGACTTTTTAAATTTTTTTTTCCCTTTAGAGGTAGGATGGAAGGATGTGGAAAATATTTTCTACTAAGGTGTTTTTTTCCCCAGAGTGTTATTGACTCAATTTCTAAAGTAGTCCAAGCTGATGAAATGTGGCAATTGGTGGAATGTTGCATGAAGCAGTGAAAACTAATAGCTGTTTCTCTTGGGAAAAAAAGTTAGTGAGGATGTCTGTTGATTGTATGGATTCAATAGCTTTGAAGTCTTACACAGTGAGTGTTTTAATGAGAAGTCATTTTTGGTAAAACAAAGTTGTTTGCTCATTTGAGGAGCTGATTGCTCAATTGCCCCTCTTACCTAAGACTAGAATTTCACCTTTTCAGTCCAATCAATTTGTTACAACATAGATTTTCAATAATACGGAAGTGCTCTTGCAGAGCTGGTGTTGTCTGCAGCAATTTTTCTTCTTGTGCCTTGTGTGATGTGTAGGGGGTTTTTGGTTGGTTGGTTGTTGTTTGAAGGAATTTGAAACAGGTCACTCTTTTTATTTCATAAAAACTTATTTTTATTTAAAATTCTAGGAAAATGCATCATCCTTTCCTGTGAAACTAGAACCTTTTAGAGAAGGTGACAAGAGAATAGTATGCTGAAATTGGAAGATTTCTCAGTGTCATGTGGAAAAACTGCACCTAACATGTCTCATTCCACTATTTTTGTGAAGTTCTTTCATAATTAACTCTGTCCATCTGTTTCTTTTATTGTGCTGCAGCTTGTGGCAGGACTTACTGAATTCAAGTATAGCAAAATCATTAACTCTTGATACTTTGAAAAACAGGCAACTCCTCCTTCCTGTAGTGTCACTGTCAAGCAGGTGCTCTGTTATGTTCCAGGAGAAAGAAGGCAAATTCGTAGGTGGTCCTGGCTCACTCCAGTAGTCTTTATTCAGTCTCTTAAATGGAAGACGACCCTCTACTCTTTTTGTGCAGTGCACTTACTAATGTTGTGTAAGTGCATGCTTAAGTTTCAGTGATCACAACAAAGAATGCTTCTTGACTGGAATTGCTGGCAAACATACTTGCAAGCGCTTGACTAAAGCTGATAAAATGTAGCCTGTTTCTTCCCAACTCTTCCTCTGTTTGACAGGAATGAATCTTACACCAGCCAACTGACAAGTAGAGGTCACGTCTTATCATTCTAAGTTGTCCATTGAAAGCTCACAAAGGCATCCCAGTGGCATCTCTTCTTTCTTCTTCTTCTTCTTTATTGCTGAAAACATCAGAAATGGATGACCACAAACCCTCTAGTATACTAAGGGAGGGAGAGTTGCAAACAGTGTCACCAAGAGCTGATTTTGGAGTTCCATAACTTTTCTCAAGATATGTTTGTGATCTGCATTCAAACTTTATTGTTGAAAGGAGGTTAAGGGATAAATTCCTGTAAATGTCTGTCATTTAGTACTGCAGTTTGTGGAACAGGCATTTTATTTTATGTGTTAATTCTTTTAGCAGAGGGCTTCCCAAATATCTCAGTCATCTGCAACCCACAGTGCCAAGTGGGATACTTAGTTCTAGGAGGTGAATTCAGAATGTAGAATAAAATAATTTTATTCAGAAATACTCTTTTCTTAAACATTAATTCACAGCAACCACACCTTAGTCTGCTCAGCCATTTCTTCCATCAGGGTGTGAATTGAGCAGTAGTTTTGCTTTGGTGCATTTTTCTGCTAGAAGATGTAATTCAGAAGCAGAGTGCTTGGCTTCTTTTGAGCACCGACAAAGTATGGATTGTTATTTTAGTAAACGAATGGTTTCTTTGGGTTTTATACGTAGTCCAAGAATGGCTTATATGGCATTTATATTGTGTCACCACGGCCCTAAGAACCATGAGGCATCTGAAGGACTCTCCTGTGGCTGGTGCCAGGATATGTTAGCTTGGGAAATCCTGAGCCAGTGAAACATAAAAGCACCTTTTTTTTGTTATTCATACTGGTTTGTAGACAAGCCAAGAGCAGTACTCTTCAGCTATTCTTGTACATAAAGCATTCATTAGAGCCAAATGCTATTATAAACCTAAATTACTTTGGCTAAGGTTAGCTTTTTACATCTTTGTGCAGAACAACTTGTTCAAGAAGATGATCTACATGCTTCTCTTTTGTTAGCGAGTGCCCAAAGCCCACACCTGTTTTTAGGAAAATCACTATTTTATCTTGGAGCCTATTAATAAACAAATACTTTGTCTTTTTAGGAAGCTTTTCCTTTGTGTTGTGGGGGAAAGAAACAAATGGTGTGTACAAAGAGTGGAGTTCTTGTCTGGATACAGTCCAAAGCCCTCTAACTCTGGTGCTTCTGTTAGAAAAGTTGACTTAAGTGTTTCCATGGAAGTGATTTTGTTCACCTCAAACTTTTACATAAACAGAATCGGTCTCACTGAAATTGTAGATTGTGATACTCTCAAACTTTTCTGCTCGCTAGGCTCATCCCTGCCAGATGCTCGGTAACACTTGAAAGAATTTGGGCTGCTACTGACCTTGATCGGATTTGGAGATGCAAGTACATTACAGGGCAGGAACTGCAGCCACAAAGCTGCCAATTCAGCCCATGCTGCATACCAATGAAGCGTCAACAAAGGGCGGGGGGGGGGGGTGTGAATTGCTCTTCTGGGAGGAGTGTTAGCCGTGTTTTTCTTGGGAAACTTGTCTTTCTGGTTTGATAATTATTTGCCACTATGGAAATAGATCTTTAGGATGTCTTTTCTACCAAGAATCACTACTGTTTAAAAATATGTGGCTTTGAACTGAGAATAAAGCTTCCGTATGCATGTAAAGATTCATAATATAGTCTGTATTTGTCAACCGTGGCAGCTTTATACTTCATCTAAACTGAGAAGGATGCTTAATTTCATGCAGATTTCTGACCAAGTTGTTAGGGAAAATAATGGTTTGGTTTTTGGTGGTTTTTTTTTTTCCCCTTCTTCTGGTTTGGTGGGGGTTTTTTTTTGTTTGTTTTTTGTTTGTTTGTTTTTTACCTGCCTTTTTTTTTTTTTTTGGTTAAACAGTCTGCTGGCGTAGCCTGTTAGTTGCTTTGACACAGGAACTGAAACTAGGAAGCCTGTATTCAGATCCCCCTCTTACAGTGATTCCAGCTGTGGCCTTGGCAAGTCACTTTAGTTCATGTTTGCAGAGTACCTCTGTTTACATAACTCGCAGTAATACTATGTGGCATGGGTTTTTTTTTCAAATTAGAGAAAGATTAAACTCTTCCTGTTTCAAGGAAAAAAACTCTTTCTTGAAGCTCCTAGGACATTTTGAACCTGAAGATAGTGCTGTAATTGCTAATTACTCTTGTATGTTAGTAGTGCTAATGAACATGCTTCTTAAGCTTATTACTGTTACTTAGAGTAGCTCCAGGCCAGTAATAAGACATCTAAGAATTTAAGTGGACTACTTATGTGTTTATATAGCAAAATTACTTTTCAAATGCAACAGCGACACATTCTCATTTCACATTATACACAGCAGCATAGGAAATTTAATCAGAGCAGCAAAATGTCAACAAAACAACTTACAAGCTTTAAGGTATTCATGCATTTCAAGCATGTAAAGTTTTCAACAGCAGTAGTCTTTCACACAAAGATTTATTCCCTCTGAAGACTTTTTCATGGCTCATAAAGAGTGATGGATGAATTTAATTTTTAGTTTAATCTCTTTCTTTTCAGTTCAGTAATTTTTTTTGAGACTGGCAAAAAAAAAAAAATTAGTGAGAATATGAAACCGCTCACCAGTCACTGGCAATTGTGTATGTTACAGATTGCAGAGAGACCACAACAGGTTGCCTGACTTTTTGGTGGGTGGGAAGAAAGTCTTCCTTTCAAGAATATTTTAAAGTAGCATTTTAATACTTACTGCATAAAATGACTGATTGTAATTTTCTCTTCTTCCCTAATAAATAATTTTCAAAAATAACTTTAAACTTTCCCCCAACTGTTATAATCAATTTATTGCTTCAAAAGTAAACAAGTCTATTCACTGTCTTCACTGAGGGTTTGTATGGGGAGTGCAAAACTGGACTCTACTGTTGTCTTGAGTGGTACCTGATTCCCTGTTCCATAGGCTGAATGCCATGAAGGGAATTGTAAAGGCTCCATACCATTATGTGTGCTTAAAATATGCTGAGAAAATTATGATGTATCTAATATAAAGAATATTTTTTTGAAAAGTAAGAAAGAAATGAAAGATAATTCAATTAAGTGTGTGAACCTTTTTATAATTTTATTTTGTGAAATATTTTCCTTCAGTGCAGGACCTTACACCTGGCCTTGTTGAATTTCATGAGGTTGGCTTGGGCCCACCTCTCCAGCCTGTCCAGGTCCTTCTGGATGGCATCCCTGCCCTCTAGCAAGTCGACTGTGCCACACAGCTTGGTGTCATCTGCAGACTTGCTGAGGGTGCACTCCATTCCTCTGTCCATGTCACTGACAAAGATGTTAAACAGCACTGGTCCCAGCACTGACCCCTGAGGCATGCCACTTGTCACTGGTCTCCAAGTGGACATTGTGCTGTTGACTACTACTCTCTGAAATCAGTGGAGTTCAGTGTAAATAGAACTTACCATTTCTCCCTTTTAAAAGAATCGTCTAATTTAATTGGCTTTCTTGTCATAGTAGAGAAAAACAATGTAGAAAAAGAGAAAACATACACGTGTATGAGAGAATTTTTATTCTTTTGAAGAGCCACATTGAAAATTTGCCACTCAGAAAGGCAACTTTATAATAAAACAAAACTGGGAATTACTCTTGGACAAAAATAGTGAAGTGACAGACTCAACTTTGATTATGGAATGAGTAAAGTGCTTCCTTTGGGCCACCCTTAAGAAAACCATGGTAGAGTCACCTACTGGACCTTGGCAAAAACTGAGTTGATCTCAGCCTCTGAACTCATGTCATTACGACTGACACCTCTCACCAGCGTATGTCCCTAAACCTTTATCTTCAGAGCAAGGGAGAAAAATGCATATTATTTTTAGGGGGAAAAAAACCAAACCAACCAACCAAACAAAAACCCAAAAATAAACCCCAACCCAACAACATGTAGGCACCGGAACTGTCTCATTCAGCCTGGGAGCCTTTGATATCCCACAGCAGGAGTACCCATTTGTTTTATAAAAGCACTACTATATAAAAGTTAGCAGGAATATCAGAATGCTTTCAAAGATGATACTCTTCTAGTTACTGGGTTATGTTTGCACATTCTAATGGAGCCCACAGGAACAGTTCTTCCTCTAGCTTTTTGTTACACTTAAGAAATGACACAGGAAACATACTATTTAAGTCTAGGAAGAGCACTAGCTGGAGCTATGCAAATAAAATCCACATAGACACTATAAACAACACGCATTTGTAAGAGCAGAAGTACAGAGGGCTTTTAAAGTCTTACAAAAGAGATATGATGCAGGTGCAGCAACACCTGTGGTGTCATAGCATCGTTAATTTACTTTTTAACATGTGAAATTATTCTGTTCTCCAGACTTACTGCCATTCCCCCTTTTTTTTTTTTTTTTTTTTTTTTTTTTAGTGTCTGAGGTAGGAATCTAACTCAAACAGCCACACCCATCCTGGCAGAGAGTATTTTTCATAGATCTTTCTGGACAGCCCAACACTGAGCTAGTGGTGTGGGGATTTTTTTTCCTACCCCTTCTCTTCTCCTGTTTTCTGTTACTCTGGATTGAACTTCTAGTTAGGTAATGGGCTGGAACTAACTTTTGATCCTTCTCTCTCAGAAGACATGACAAGTGCAAATTCATCTCTCTTCATGGTGAATGCTGTAATTAGCAATGTCTCTGGAATTTGAAAAGGCGAGAAAAGGTCTCTTTCAGCAAACAGATTATTGTTAATGAGAAAATGAAACAAAACAGAATTAAAACTAAAATCAGTGGTATGTTAGGAAGCAGTACATTTTCCAGGGCTTTAACATTTGATAATTGCACTGATGTTGTACTTCCATTATAAAGGGTCACTAAGAGGGCTGATGTAAGAGAACTAATAGAGGGTAAAGAAGTAGAAACATGTTAGCAATTGCTTTACATAGATTTATGTAAGAAATCTCATTTCCGTTTAAGTAATTGTTTCTCAGCTCCTGGTTTTCAAATACACCAGTAGATCAAGAATTTTCTTTCAACTTCTTTAAAACCATATGCCTGCCAAATCAGCAATTACAATGCTATTTAGCTGACAATATCCTGCATTTAGAGTGACATTCCTTTTACAAGGTCTCATGTATGAGAAATGTGTTTTGTAATATAAGAGACTGCCGCTAGCGACTGGCCCTTTCCGTCTGTCTTGATTCATCCTCTGTACTTATCACCAAAGTAGTTAACCTGTGGAAATAAATGCAAAATATATTTACTAGGTTAACTCTAAGATGAGTAAGAAAGGCCATTTGCTCTTATGTGAGGTGGCATATAGAAACAGCTGCACAGATTGATAATATTGATGGCACTGTTGTTTCTTTGACACTCTCCTTACAGATCGCACACTGGAAATAATCATGGGATTTCTTTCTGTTGTGATGAAGGGAAAATACCTCAATAAATCTATGCTGCTAGTGTTAGCACATAACAGTTAGGTCATTTTAAATGAAGTGGAGCAGTTAGTGCTCACAAAATGCTGTTACCTGTTGGGTGAAAGCTAACGTTTGGATATGTTACCCCAAACATTCATCATTTCATCTGCAACTTGAATGTTTGAAAGATCTACTGACTAATCAGAAAAATGGACGCCTAATTTAATATCACTGCAAAGAACAGTCTTCTTTTCAGTGGCATGAGAATAATAAATAGCTATGTATTTTAGAAGGGCATGATTTGGTATCTCAAGTACAAGTTGGAAAAAAGGCATCATTCAAGATAGTGTTTGATCGGTGAATGCTTTTTGTATATTGCAATAGCTTTTAGATTCATTCACACTTTGAATAATGTTTTTCATCCAAGTTTATATTCTAGTGGATATTACTGTGTTTTGGTCAATCTGTATGTGTATGAAAATGCCAACAACTGTAGTGAAGAAAAGATATTTCTGTTTACAGGCAGTTAAACATTCACTTTCTTTACCTCTTTTTACTGTACTGGTTTCTGATCTTTGTCTTAAAAAGAATATATGACACAAACAGTGCACCTGATAAATAGGGGCTAACTTGGTGCTATTAAGGTATCTTAAAAATTTATTTTTGGCCAGGCATTTGTTTCCCCACACACAAATATAGGTTACTTTAGTTAGCAGGAGTGGAAAGTTAGGCGTTGGCAGACCTTGAGTGAATGTGGAATAAAACTACAATCTAGAAATTCATATGTAGTTTTCGGTTATTAGATTGATGCTCTGTAGCTTTTTATAGGTTTATGATGTGTACTGTAAATCTACAGCCCGGAAAAGGTGATAACAGGGTCTGGAAATCTGATGTTCTTTCAAGGCTTCAATATCTTAAAGGGGTTATCTATGAGTTGTGATTTGGACTAATGGAATAAATTAGGTACAAAATTTCTGTTTATCATTCTGGATCATTTCATGAAGTGAAGTACTGCCTGTAAATAAGATGTGTGAACCAGATACAACTCAACTATTCAGTGTTTATGTACATATATTTATACATATGCACACATAGATATATTTTATACCTGTATACCTATGCATATATATATTTTATACACACAGAGTATTTACAGAATCTGACACAGGACAGGACCCAGACTGACTGCCCTGATAGTAGTAATCATAAAGCCTGCTATGTTCTTTGAGCCTGTTCTTACTTTTGAGATACGTTTGTTTAGGAAGCTACATTTTTATTTCTGGAGGGTAGAACGCAGGCCAGTAACATTGCTTCCATGTCTTCCCAAAGTGCTAAATATCTTCACTGCTTTTAATAAGATCAAGAAGGAACATTGTGTAATAACACAAAATCCTGTGATGGCAGAAGCTATCATTTATTAGTTAATGATTTCCTATTGATTTCCTAGGATGGCAGGGTTTTTAAAAGGCCGTTTCTAATCTTATTTCTGTCTGTCATCCTTTGTAACTTGTATTGACAGTTCCTTTTAAAGAATAAAACAGATTCTTTTTAAAATCTGTTCTTTTATGCTGAATTCTTCTTCCAGAGGCCTGTCACTATCCCACTGAGGTAGCTGTTGACATTTACCAAAGCACAACAATGTTTAATTTAATATTTTTGTGCTTTAATGTCATATTCCCAAGACAACAGTTTGTCATTTCTCTCTTCTCATATGGCTAATGACAGCTAACTTCAAAAACTCCTTTCATTCTTTAGCACTTAGACTTAATTAGTGTTATGCTATTTTAGTCCCTAATTTCTAGACCTTGATTTCTGAAGCATTATTATACTGTGAGCGCACCTATTGAAATTAGTAAAACCTGCTACACTGAAAAAGATTATACTTGATATATTGAACATGTCCAGAGAAGGGCAACAAGGCTGGTGAGAGGCCTCGAGCACAAGCCCTATGAAGAGGGACTGAGGGAGCTGGGATTGTTTAGCCTGGAGAAGAGGAGGCTCAGGGGAGACCTTCTTGCTGTCTACTACTACCTGGAATGGGCTACCCAGGGAGGTGGTGGAGTCACCGTCCCTGGAGGTGTTCAAGGCAGGTTTGGACATGGCACTTGGTGCCATGGTCTAGTCTTGAGATCTGTGGTAATGGGTTGGACTTGATGATCTTTGAGGTATCTTCCAACCTTGGTGATACTGTGATACTGTGATATTGAGGGAGAGCTGCAGAGTTGGGTATTTAGATTTCAAGAATATTGAGGCAGTATGGAATTACTGTGTTACAATTGTATACTATATATAATATAGTGCTGTAGCAGCAAGCATATCTATGTATATGTGTACACACAATATATACATAACTGTATAGATATATGTTTGTATATGCAGAAAACATATTTTGATATATAAAGCAGGTCATCCTTTAGGGAATGTAAAGAACCCCAAATTTCAAGAATGAGTTTATACATAAGATAAATAATTTAGAATCAGGTAGTTGCAAAAAGTCAGGATTTAAACAACCGAGAGTCATGCAAAGAAATATACTGACAAAATAAGTTTAGAAATAACAGATCATGTGCATCTACTAGATGAAACAAGGAAGCTGTTGACGTTAAGCTTCTCAAAACTCAAATATCTGGAAGAGACAATGAAAAAAATTTACAACCAGCCAATAACAAAAAAACAGAACACAAAAAAACCAACAAAACAAGCAAAAATAACCCAACAGCCTAATCCTCATAAAAATAGCTCGGACATACATGTGATTGCTACACATTTACTTGGCTCTAGTGTAAGCAAACCACTGACACGAAGGCTTAGGTCCAGCTATCCTTCCTGCTCCAGGACTTGGGGGCATTTTGTATTACACCACTCTTTAATAAATTGCAGAAGAGACATTGGAGCAAGAACTTGAATCCAAACCTAACTCCTGGAATCAATGGCGGAAACATCAGCCTCTCCAACCACACCTAATCCCTTCATAATAATAAGTGTTACTGTGTTAAGAGTAGAGGATGAGACAATGGAAGTCCATCGACTCCTGCAGTTCATTGCCTTCAGTCAGAAATCCCTCCCCACGTGCCAATTACCCTAATAGAGAAACAGAAGTTGGATACAAAGTACTGCTCTTAGGACGCTGTGCAGAGAGCTACTTCAATCCAGTAACGTGAAAAGTAGGAAGAACAAAACAAGGATATTGACTGAAGAGCACACACAGATAAGAGTTTGACTTGAATCTTAACAGAGTTATCTCAATTATTTAATTTAAATGTAAAAACTTTTTTTTCTTGTAAATATTTCCTGATCTCTGAAGTTTTGCTGTTGTTTTTTAGTTGCCTACAATCGTGTTTTCCAACATAAAACCACACTTTTCCACATCAATTATTGATCTTTACAGAGCCTTTAATGGAACTGGTAGTTACAAAACTACACAATTTTCAACATCCATAATGAAACTGAAGGAAATATTTCTACTTTTACAAGGCACTGTAACCTGCAGCTTCAGGTTATTTTAAAGATCATTTCATAATAGGATATAGGTGTAACATATAAGGAGTTACTGGTGTCAACCACTTGGGTTTTTTTGTGGTTTTTTTTTTTTCCCTTCTTGAAGAACAATGTGACTTGTACAGCAAGTTTGTTGTTGAGGCTTTTTTAAACCATGTAAGTCACCTTTTGCCACTCGGGGTGGCTTTTAGACCCCTGGACTAGCTACTGCCCAGTGCCTATCCTATTATCTTTCTATAGATGAGCAAGCTCTCCATATGTTATCAAACCCTCTCTAACAATGCCCCATCTTTTCGTAGCCCTCTGTTTAGTTACACGATGTATCAGAGGAAAACAAGTACAGAGTAATTATAGAAAATTACAAAATGCAGTAGAGAGATAAGTTACCAGGTAGTCAGGCAAATTGCACCCACATACCATGTCACAAAAGAGAGTCCAAGAATGCCAATAGCTCAAAACAGACCTTCAGCAACTATTTTTGGTTTGCTTGCTTTATACATTTCTTCCCACAGCTTTCAGAGGATGTTTCTTTACCAATGTCCAGGAAAATACTTTATGTCCTTTCTGTGCTCTGGGATCCATCATTATTCACTCAGATTTCTGTTTGTATGTTTTTTTCCTTAGAAATCAGAACAACTTTTTCCTATAGAACACCAGGCACCCTAAAGATTTAGCCCCTTATTACCCCATTAATTATCCTATTACAGGATTTAGTTCTTATTACCATGTTCTCTAAAAATCTTCACTATATTTTCTCAGCGTTCCTTTGCCAGGAAAAAAAACCCCACAGGATTTCTGCTGGACTGTCTGCTTTTTGCAGCCTGAGGGTTAACCACAACATCCATGGAACTCAGCTTTGTGTTGTCAGGTGTCAGTTGTTCTCTGATCCTAGCAATTCTTTCAGGTTTTGCTCTGAACCAGAATCATTGATTGAAGATCAGAAATCTTCCTATCACAACTTTGAAACACTAAATTATTCTAGGTGCACTTGAACATCACTATATAAACAGAAGTCTTAACAGAAGTTGTTGAAAAATAGTGGACAACCTCAGGTTACTTATTGATTCCATAAATAAAATTCATTAAAGTCAAACTTCCACCAAAGAGGATCATCTCTGTAATTCACATTCTTCGAAGTCTACCTATTTCAATGTAATTGCAGCTGCAATTCAACCAGCCTTTTCATTATGAATTGCTGATCTTGACACACTGTTTAATGACAAACTCCACCTCTTTGGATAAAAAATGAAAACAGTAAGAAAAGCAGATTCCACGGCATACACTGAATAACAGGAAGCTGGAATATTCCCGTTATCTGCAACAGACACACTTTACCATGTGGCACATTCACAAACAGCAACTGCTCAATTTATCAGACAAATCTCAAATGGGGAAGGAAAAAAAACCTGAGATGCTGCTGCAATTCAATTTCTAGTTGATGCAGCGCTGTTCTATCTGACCCAGCATTTCAGAGCATCAGATAATAAACCAAAGCCATAGCACGAAATCTCTTTATTGGTGTAGTAAAAAGGAATTGTAAATTAGTGTGCCTTAGGGACAGATAAAACTATAGCACAGCAAATAAAAGTGGCAAAGAAAGGCAGATGAGCATGATCAGCTGAACAGGCTTGCTTCGTTTTCCAGGACTGGACAACTAAACCACCACTTTTATTGATCATAGGTTAAGGTTAAAGAAAAGACTGGAAGGATGCATTGTGTAGAAAATTAACAACGTTAAGGTTCAGTAAGTCGAAGTGTAAGGTCCTGCACTTAGGTTGGAGCAAATCTTAATATTGATACAGATATAGGGAAGGTTACATTGAGAGCAGCCCTGCAGAAAAGGACTTGGGGGAACTGGTAGATGAGAAACTGCACATGAGCCAACAATGTGCACTTACAGCCTAGAGGGCCCATGGCATCCTAGACTGCATCAAAAGAAGCATGGCCAGAAGGTTGAGACGGGTGGTTTGCCACTCTGCTCTGGTGAGACCTCATCTGGAGTACTGTGTCCACCTATGGGACGGCTACCCAACACAAGAGATGTGGTCTTGTGTGAGCAGGTCCAGAGGAGGGCCAGTCTTTGTATTTGCTTCTTCCATGCTTACCTGGCAGCTTGTGAGATGAAGTATGTTAAAGTACATCACCGCCTATTCACTTGTTATGGCTGTACATACTTTTTGTCCCTGAGTTTGAATCTGCCTCCACATCTTCCTTTTACAATAAATTTCAGAAGTCTGGGAAGTGCTTTCTTCTATGCTTTAAACCAAAGTCCTAATAATTTCATCAATATACTGTAGCTTGAACATTGCAGCATTTGGGAAATAACAGCTCTGTGTTCATTTTACCCATGACCTTCATGATTTTGTGAACATTGATCATATCAACTCTCAGGCTCCTTATCTTCTAGCTGTCTTCTTTCCATCCTTTGCCTCTTCCTTAAAAGGTGACTGCACTGTTCCATTAATCATTTTGGTTCACACAAACAGATATATTGTGAAAACTGTTCTCTATACAGACAGACATAAATAATTCATGAGTTTCCTCAGTACTCAACTTCAATGCTTGGTAAAGATGGAGAGAAATTCCAGTAAACCTAGACTTGCTCTTGTAGCAGTATTATATCATTCACTTACCATATAGGGCATGACAAGAAGTATGACAGGTCAGGAGGACTCTGGGAAGTTTAAATCAAACCCCAAAAACTGTGGCCTCTCTTCCACAAAGTGTTCAGTTACGAAAACTGCATATCACATATGACTTAACACAAGCCTAGAAAGCAATTTATGTTTAAGAATAACAATTCAATTAGAGACTGCGCTTCTGGCAAAAATGATCACACTTCTCTGATCCCGTGTAGACCCTTCATGCTCTGAGACCCTTAGCTAGATCATCCCTTTGTGCAGTCAGCAGAGTCAGTCTAAGAAACTGAGTGGTTCATAAGACTGGAAGACAAGTGTGCTGGTTTGAGGCTAAGTGGAATATTGGCTACCTGGAAGCCATTTATTCTACTCTCCATGAACTGCTGTTGCAGATGAGGTCAAAATTTTGCTGAAGCAGTACTGTTAAGGTTTTCAGTGTTTCCTCTATTCTAATGCACATGTTCCATTAATTTAAAAGGCAACATCTTGAATCAGACTTCCAACTTTGGAACTCAATAATGTCCCCAGTTCTCTGTTTGCCCTAAACTGCTCCCTCCAGACAAAATGAACCTCACCTGAATAAAATGAATTTGGGTTTTTTCCTAGCCTTGCTTGTCATAACAGCATCCGTTGCTCTAAACACTGCAACCAAGGCAGGCTTGCAACACTATTTGCTTGACAACTCCTTAACCACTTACAAAGTAATACTTTTCAAGAGGATATTCAGCTGTACTTGAACTTGTTAATCTGACATTCCTGATAACACTGAAGTGTTCCTGGAATTTTTCTGAATATTTAAAGGCAGGAAAAAGGTTATTTTGTACTGGGGATTTTAGAAAGTCTCTGTGTGACAGGGGAGCACAAGAGTAGATTATCTATGAACAAATGGAAAACTGAAGTCTTTTTACCTATTTGGTATTTTTCCTCTTCGGGCTCAGGGATATGAGCTGTTGGATACTTTTGTATCTTTATACTGTATTTATGTAGACAGGCAAGAATCTATATATATAAAGGACTTGTTAAAAAGAAACAACAACATTGACAATGACTTTTTGACCAAAATCAGGACACATTAACAACTGTCATGGGTGACACAAAAACATAAAAGTTAAATCTTTTAAGTTCAAAGTAGGTAAGAACTCTTGCCTTGCTTCAGACTCTTTTTTATCAATATCTCTAACATCTCTGTTGCAGATACAAATGCATCAAAGGAAAAAAAAAAAGTTAAGAGTAGGTGGTTTTCAAATGCAGAGAAAACACATTCAAATGAAGTTGTGAACGTTTCAGTTCAAGCACACCAGGAGAGCACTCTTGAGAGAGACATGAATCCAACACACAGATTTTCTTTCACATTTGAAGCTGATCAAAGCTAACTGTACAAAGCTATATGCAAGCCAAGTGGCACAAGATTAAACAGCGTCCAGAACAAAAGGAAACACCTTTTTTCCCAAACTACTTTTCCCAAGCAGAATGTTATTTCATTAAGCCTTTTTCCATCTTCTAGTTCAATCACGTCATTGCCAGAGTAGCTAACTGAAGCTGAGCCTTCAGAGCGCTGTGAAGAGAACGATGCTGTTGCTACAACTCAGCTGCAAATCATGCATTTAAGACAGCCTTATGATTAGGTGTAAGGGTATGATGAGGGAAGACAGCTAATATATCCATATTTTAATATGTATCTGTGGTACCTAATGATAGCAACATGTTGATTTGAACAGCTACTCACTGCAGTTGTCTAATTTACTGGCTGATGGAAGAATTAATTTATTTTATGTAACATCCAAAGGAGAGTTGAAGAAAACATTCTGAGAAATGTTTTTTAAAATGATACCTACTTTCAGATGATTGACAGTGCTGCAACTATCTGCAAGGCATTTCAAAAAAGAATTGATTTTGTTGATATGAGTGCAATTCATGAGAAATGCTGCTCTACAGAGCACCTTGTTTGTAGAATTTTCTGAGTCTGAGGAGAAAAAACTTCTTGATAGAGTAAATTGCTTAGTAATAAATGTCATGTTGGAAAAACAGAGAACATTTTTCCTATGATCGCCTGTTTCATTGAAATATGGAGCTGATAAATTCAAGCTGAATAAAGTGAATGCATTTTCATAGACTTCAGTGAACTTTGACAGTGAATTTTTTTGACACAGAATAGGAAAACTAAGACTTCCCAAAATCTGTCTTAGCTTTCATAGTCTTCTATAGGTTTTGTCTGTAGGTTTGTTTGTTTGCTGCCTTTATCCATCATTGTAGATAGCTACCAAAACTGTCAGGCATGATTTGTCCTTAGCAAAACCATGTTTGGAGTTACAGATCACCTCATTATTTTCCATGTCCTTAGCATAGTTTCCATATAGTTTCCATAGGATGACAGTATGCACAAATTATAAAGTATTCATCTCATGTAGTTCTTGACAAAGGAAATATCACACAGCAAGAGAAATTCCAGCCTTTGGAATTGTGCTCAATGCTTAGAATTGCATTCTTCTTAGACTCTGGCAAAATAACAGAGGCTTTTATATTTGATTTGATGGTTTAATTGCTAATTAATCTAGATCAGGTGTTTTAAAGCAAAGCTTATTTCAACTATATACTGGATCTGTTGACAAGTCACAGATTCTAACTACACTTGCTTGGGAAAAAAGTCAACTGATACCTAGAAAAATCCAAATTTTCTGTCTAAGAATTTGCATTTTAGCTTTCAGTTCTTAAACGTTAGCCCTAAAGTGTTGTTACACACGTGAATGTAATATCTAAATTTGTCACAAAGTAAACTTTAAAAATGCTAAAAAAACTTGAAACATATTGTTAGTGTGAAGATGCCAGGAAAATGACAATGCTTCTTGGAAGAAAAATGTTGTCTAATTTTATTTTTTTCGAATTTGCAAAACAATACAGCTGTATAGAGTGGGATGGGGCTGAAAAGTTGTGAAATAGAGTTTTGTTTTTTTTTTTTACCAATTATCCTTATAACTCGATGTTAAAAATGTAATTTTAAAAGGGTGACCGTAATGGCAGTAAAGATTATTTGATTAAAGAGTTTGGAATCTATTCCACTGAAGATATGTAAAGCTAACATGACCTGTATGGACCACAAGTTATTAGGAGGGAGTAAAGGAGTGAGAAAAGGCAAGGCAATTAATTTGCAGTCAACTTCTCTTCACTAATATGCATCTGTGAAGGGAAAGAACACAAAGGAGGAGGACAGACATTCAGAGACAGATACTGTGTGTGAAAGTGCCCTGGGAAACAGACTCTCTTCATTGTAAGCAAAGTTCCTGCTGCAAGAGATTTTTTCCTTCTTGGCTGGGACTCTCCAGATGAAAACGTGACAAGAAGTAGATAAATGTTATACAAATGGTGTTTGACTTCACTGAATTGCAAGTCATCCTCTGCAGGATGTCAAGGAGGAAATAAACCCAATGTTTGTCCGTTTCAGTAGAACATTGTGATCTATTCAAACAACAAAACAAGAGCAGAAAGGGTAATCTGCTTAGTTTGTCTATATGAAATAAATACCAGCTTAGATTAAGAATCACTAGTAACCAGCACTGTGAGGGTCTTTCTTGAAGTAAGGGAAAGTCGCATAATAGTGCATTAAAGCTGAATGGTTTTGAGATTCTAATGTCACTGCTATTTCCTTATGCATCTAGCAAGTTTTAGTTCTCAAGCTACCTTTCTTAGTGTTGTCAAAGTGATTAGAACGTGAGCACTACTTCAAGTGCAGCAGGATGCTTTCTGAGAAGTATTGATTTTTTTGTTCCTCATTTGGAACTCTGTATCTTAAAAGTTCCCTTGGTTCTAGTGTCTTCTAAAATCATGAAGTTTTTCAGAGCTTTCCAAACATAAATTGGTGTTCAGAAAATAATGAAATTCCTTAAAAATACAAAGCAAACCCAACCCCTCCAGGAAGTCATGAAAGCACTTTGTTGTTGTTGTTGTTGTTAATCACCTTAGACAGCTGAAGAATTGGGTTACTACAACTACAGATGCTTATTTAGACAGACAAAGCAGTAACTATGCTTGTTTAGAAATGTTTTGAAAATTCAGTCCAAGTCTTGAAAAATGTTTGAGTTTTAGCTCCTCAGACATTGCTGTAACATCTGATTTCAGACATTTTTTCCCCCACAGATTTTTTCAGAGATTACAAGAATCATGATCCCAGAGTTTGTTTTACAGATTCGAGTGCATTCGTTCCCTATTTAACAACTAATATTTCAGAACATTCATTCCAGGATTACTCTAGGAGACACATAATTCTGTTTTTCCATCCTTTCAGTCAGTAATATTTTGTTGAAATGGTTCTCTATGAAAAACAATGCAGGAATGATGAGGGTTTGGGTTAGCCTATTTTGCCTTCGGGAAAACACATGGTATTAAGAAAACATATTAACCATTAGTTAATGTTCTTGTGTCAGGGAAAGTCAATTACAGTTTTGAAATGGCATTTGCAGTGTTTTACACTGCAACATGCAAAACTATCTCAAAGGCTTTTAAACATGACTTGTTTCCCTGTTGCAAGAGATGCTGATTCATATTCAGCGACTTGTTTGTGAGCATGCTGTCTGAGGGGATACATCTTTCCGGCAGAAATGTGCTAATTGATGATCCCTAAGGACACACCCTGCAGAAAGAACTGACTGCTGGAAGGGTACAGTCAGAAAGTGCCACTGAGAAGAGCTCTATAGAGCATTCTGCCTTTTTTGCATGTATACCATATTTGCTATATTTTATCCCCTTTTTAACATATTTAAGAATGAATACATGGAAATAGTCACGTGGGCTTTTCAACTGTTTGTAGTAAGAAGAGGGAGATCGTAACAGGCAGGAAAGCAAACAGCTGCAGGCATGTGAAATAGCTCTCATACAATAGGCAGATATCCTCAGGTCCCAACTCTCATAGATGTTTCTGCAAATGTATTGAACTGCAAGTGTAAATTTCAGTTCACATGTCAGTATTTCTCACAGCTTCAATGCCAACAGTATCTTAGTGCCAGTGCAGGAACCTACAGTGATGCTTAGGGCAAGTCTGATAATGAGCTCCCTCAGAAATGCCTCGTAATGGACAGAGACAGTTGTAGTCATATTTTCACAGAGGAACAGAAGGAAGAAGGCAGCCAGGAACTGGGAAAAACAAAGGAAAAGGAGCTTGGCTGTGGCAGCTCTGAGGAGCTACCGTACTGTCCATTTTTAGCCTCTAAGGTGGAACTTAGAATCCTACTCCTCCCACCGCAGAACAGCTGAACAGTGCTAGCAAATGAAAATATTAGTCCCTATCAAACTCTCAGCAGCTGATGTACCACAAGAGATTACACTAAAGACAGCCAGGTTATTTTAAATCACCACTGAAGATAGGCCATGATTACTATACTCACTGTGAGAAAGTGATATCCTTATGTACAGATGTCTGTGCTCAAAAAGAAGGGAGGGGCAGCAGAAAGTATCCGCTGTCATCACTGTGGAAAGTACTTCTAAGAGAAAGCAACAGCTGCCATGGGAAGTTATATAAATACTAGCTTAAAAGCCCATGTTAAGACTAAGTTATTCAGGAGAGATAAACAAAACATGGTGAGCGTTCAGAGCCTGAACAAAGCAGAAGTATGACTTAAGAATGAGGTTGTTCAGCCCCGTTAGTTTAAGAGACCACTTACAGAGACAGCCCTTCAAGTGCCTGAGAAGGCATATGTAAAAAGTTTTACTGCCTGTAGATAGTTGCTTTTGGATCAGCATCAGGACACTGAACAGTATTTGCAGTGTCTACCTCTTCAGCCTGCCCTCTGACACAGGGACTGTGTCAGTCCCTGTGGCTTGTACTCAGACTGCTTCCTAGAGATGCCTCATTAATATCCAGAATTGCCATAGAATTTTGAAGAGTAGGTGCTTTATAGTATAGGACTAATTTTAGCCTTCTTAAAAGGCTTCTGGAGGTTTTTGCATTATTCTGTGAAATGCTGTTATCAACATAAAAAAACTGTAAGTGTCTTTTATTCACAGTTCAAAATCTGTGCTCCAAATTAGAGCATTTTTTTCTAGACTGAACAATATTTTATTTGCTTGGGGCAGACAGTGAGGAAAAGTCTTCAAGATTTGAAGTACTATTCACATTTTACAAGTAAAGATGTTAAATCTTTAGAGAGATTACATGATTTCCCAAATTCTCATAGTGAGATAATAGTTAATATAAGAAAAAAAAAACCAAAACCAAAATCTATGTTTCTTCATTCAATGTCCCCACTTCTATCCTCTACCCTGATTTAAACTTAGTCTTTTAATATTTGACATTAAAAATTAACTACTTCAGAGTAGTGACCAAGTTCCTGAAAAAGTATTCAATGAAGATGACTTAATATGTAGAAACCCTTTCTAGATGAGGAAGGATGTGAGACACAAGTGACTGGGAGACAAGTAAAGGACTTAAGTGAAGTATCAGCAGTAATTATGGCTGCCTCTAACTTTCTTCTTTTGTATATAGCTATATGAAAAGCAATGGGCAAGATGGATCTTTGGCCCAGGCATTACAGCCATTTGTAATTTACCTTCAGTGTGTGTGCATAAGAGGTATAGAGAATTTGCTAACAGAGATCACTAAATCACTTACAAAGGAGAATGGACAGAAATAACACAATGGCAACATTTGGCTGTTGGCAAATTGCAAGAGGCCAGCTGTCTAATGTGTTTTGCCTCAGATTCCTAGACTTTTGAAGTTACTATAACAACACTCCAGCACTACCTAAAAATGTTTTCTCTCCTTTCTTTTTTATATATGCACAAGACTAAAGTGTTTTAGAAAATCTGATCTAATTGCAGAACCTCTGAGCAAAGAGTAATGTTGACCAAAGCTGGCACAAGTTGGCAATCTCACAGAGACAGGGCTGTATTGCACTAGTTGGTCACTTAATTTTCATTAAAGGTTTTTAGCCTTGCCTTCTATTTCCCAGGATCCTAAACAGCAGTGGAGACTTCTACCTAGACACAGATTAATTCATAGATAGACAGGCTTTGGACGTTACAGAAATAGTATCTTCACTCAGTGGCACAGGGAAAACTTGGAGCTGAGAATGGACCAGAATAACAACTCCATATGGACAGGATTTGCATATTAACAAGGCCATAAGTGGTTGCAGCCTTCTCGCTTTCAGAGCAGACAGTTTCAGCCTCTGAGCAGTAGGATGTTACTCTACAAACCTGATTATATGTTGACTGTATCAGTATGCCATAAATGGCAATGTTTTGCTGTCTTTGGAAATCAAGATGCTGTTGAAATTTTAATTATTTTATGGTGTTTTAAATGGAACCCAACTCTTCCAATATTCCAGTTAGTATCCTGGCTGATCTACTGGAAATGGAAGAAGGAAAGACAAGTCAGGGAACCTGTGTTAATAGAACTGTTCACAGTAGCTGCAATTAATCGCCAAAATACAAGCAGTATTTCCCCTCTTCCTATCCCTTTTATAATATCCATTCTTAGCTACACATTTGTTTCAGCTCTGCAGCTTGGCTATGATGACAAGCATATAACTCATAAAGATGGAAGAGTAGCAAAAGTATTAGACACAATGTTGACCTTTTCATGCAATAGTTAATTCTTAGACCTGTGACAGTCTTACTTTTTGTCATCTAATATCTTAACCCGCTGGCTATAAAGAACTTCCACATATCATATACAGATAAATCAACTGATGTTTTGAAGGAGGTTGTGCCACAATATTTTTTTTTAATAACAAAACCCTCTAACTGCTCATAGTACAGTTTAGCACTGAGGCTAATCTGTTAAAATCTAGTGAAAGAAAGGAGAGTCTGTAAACCAGGATACACAACTAACTCATTAGAAAATTCTTGTCTAATTTAAAAGGAAACATACTGCACTTGCCTTCTACTCAGACACTGATCTACCCTCAGAATTGAAAAAATACATTTTTAAGACACCTTATTTGATGTCTTACTGGTCATATTATATATTCAGAGCAGGTAGTCTAAAAAAAATAAATTAAATGTAGTTAATTTTCTTAAAAGCACTATAGTTTTACCTCACTTACTGAAGAAATGTTCAAAAGCTAAAAGGAACACATGGACTTGACATAAGCTGCTTGAAATCTTATTCAGATGTAATTCTGGAATACAGTTACAAAAAATAATTAAACATTTTTATTTTTTAAAAAAATTAAGTATCTCATTTCCCCCTTAGTATTGTTAATTAAATGCCTTCTTACAGACATTGACCAATGCTAGCTCTGAAACAAATAGTAAGAGTCATCTGTTCCTAAGCAATGTTAATTCGAAGTAATCCCATACAGTTTTTGTAGCTTGTTTTTAACAGTGCCTTCTTTCATTCTTTGAAACAATTGCTGTTCCTTTTGGAACAGGTAAATTGCTTCAGTGAGTGACAAGTTAGTCCTCTTGCTGTGAGACTGGAAGCTGCTCCTTCCATCAAAAGTAAGCTGCTTGGAAATAACTGATTTTATGCCTCACCGAGTTTGGTCTTGCCTGAATACAAGAGGACATTATCTTACTGCCTGCCACAGCTAAAGAAAAAGACCCTGTGTGACTGACGTACAAAGTACTTAGCCAAAACTGATGCCTGCTGCTAAACGAGGGGAACAGGGAAAGGAGCAGAAATCTTTCAGCAACCTGTGCACGCTGTGGAGACAGTGACTCAAAAAAATCTGGTTCTTAGTATAAGAAAATATCCCCCAGCCAGTCCCATTTGACATTCTTTTCCTCGAAGTTCTGAATTCAAGCGCTGGAAGCATCTTTGGATTATGGAAATATTTAACATGATACAAGATGGGGGAAAAAAATCTTTTACTCATAACTCCTCATCTTGCTTTGACTTTGCATTTTCACCTGCTAATCAAACGGAAGGTTGAAACACACAATTGAACCTTTTGAAAAAATCTACCGGTAATTCAGAGTACTTGCTTATGGTTACCCAGGTCTGCCCTGCTCTCCCATGAAGCACTTTATTTATCAGGACAGACTAATTAGCTTCTAATTTGTGCTGTGTTCAGTTTTGAGTGCAGCAAAGAAGCTGGAGAACTGCTAGAGACACATTCCAGAAAATGGAAAAGCAGCTGGGGCAGTTCTCATACAAATTCACCCACTGTGGGAAAAGAAAAGTTTAAGCTAGTAAACGCAGCATCAGACAGTGCTTGACCTTTGAAACTGCATGTCAGCCTTGGTGGGAAAACAAATATACCACTTGTCATTAACAGGCATCTCTGCTACATGCAAACAACAGGCTATTGTATTACAGAAGAAAGAGATGTCCTCAGCATCTTACACTAATCCTCCCTGGAGGGGGGAACAGACAAACACAGAAAGCCCTCTAAGGATCAATGTTGTAATTGTTTTACTTTGTAAAAAAATATATTCACTGTAACAGCTTAAGTTTTAGCTTCTAGATTCCAGAAGACTCTCAAAGCATGCGTCCTTCCAATATTCAAACTTACTAATACATGCATATAATAATCTGAAAATTGTGAGGGTAAAAGAAGAATAGCTAGGAAGAGTGGGGCAATGGAACAGCCTCTGCAAGAATAACGTAAACAAACCATCTAAATCCCAGTACTCTTCTCAAATTTCTTCCCCTCTCACATTTTAATTCTAACAATTTGTAGATAATGTTCAACATCACAGATGATAATTTGCTTTGCAATGTTGTTTTGGAAGCTCAAA
Organism: Eubucco bourcierii; assembly: GCA_013396675.1. Taxonomy (NCBI): domain Eukaryota; kingdom Metazoa; phylum Chordata; class Aves; order Piciformes; family Ramphastidae; genus Eubucco; species Eubucco bourcierii. Next base: position 286,344 of record VWZE01018578.1, read on the forward strand.
GACTGCAAGATGAAACAGTTCAAGAATGACAGTGTTATTCCAACTGCAGTACATCTGCTGAAGTGTGCTTAGACATTAAATTTACTCTTCTCTTTTTAGATGACACCTAACATTATGCTAATGTCAGGCTAACTAATCATCTTGTGTTATTAGTCTAGCATTTTTAGTACTTTTTACCTGCATCTTGATAAGAAAACTGCTTTTAAAAAAATATAATAACCAGTATGTCACCTAACATTATGCTAACGTTTTTAGATGACACCTAACATTCTGCTAATGTCAGGCTAACTAATCATCTTGTGTTATTAGTCTAGCATTTTTAATACTTTCTGCCTGCATCTTGGTAAGAAAATTACTTTTTAAAAAATACAATTTTAACCAGTATGTCCCTATTGTCTTATCATAGGAAATAAAGCAGTTGGCCTCTGAAATTGACCATAAGATGTAAGAGTCTCAGCTGATTGGTAGTCTGTATGTGTAATAGAATGCATGTCTATTTAGATTACCTGCTAGAGTCTATGTATGCACTGCAGCAACCATATTAAGACAAAAGAAAATAAAATCAGAAAGTGGCAGCTCTGCAGCTGATCTTATCTAATGTTTCCTAACTGCAGACAGACCAATCTGCTTCATCTAGAGCAACCTGAAGTGATAGTCTTTCTTAGCCTCTCTAAGTTAGGTAAACTAATGTTGATTCTCTTGCAGCAGCACTGTTTCTGCAATAAAACACGTGGGGGGAAATGAACCTTATGTCCAGCTTTTGCAACAGTTGGAAAGAGAATAACAGAGGTAAAAGTGCCTCACAGTACAGATGTAATCCATTTAGTCTTCTGTTCTGTGTAACTACAGTATCTGCAACGTTTTGTGTCAGGGGGTTCTTCACTTGGCAATGTTCATTAAGAGATTTTATATCAAGGCACTGATGTTCTCCATCTGTTTTGAGCATATTGCCAGTGTAAATCAGCTTAAAGCAAGTTTATGCACCCCTCAAAAATTAGAATTCTCCATTGGCATGAAAACATCAATTCTCACGTGGTCCATTTTCAAGAATGCAAAGCAACTTAGAAAGAAGGCAAATAACTTCAGTGCAAGTCAGTCTCCTTTTGGACACAGTTCTCTAGTAGCTGGCAGTGAGTGGATCTGGTAGCAAAACAGTTTTTATCTTTGTGCTCAGAGGTCTGTGACATCTGATCAGCTGTCCTCTGTGAAACTGTTATAAAACACACACACACATACATATACAGTTTCTACCCTCCCCGCAAAGTGCCTCTTTGCATTCTATTCAGCAACAGCAGTCACAAATCTCAGTATCCTTCCTACCACATCAGTAGTATGAAAGCAGCTCTTGAGGAGGTAGTGACAGATGCATCATTAAAAATGTGAACTGGAGTGCTGGCCCCAAGCTGTCACTGGGTTGTGGCACTGAGTTCTCCTGTAATTGGTTGTGCAGCTGCATTCAGCTCACTGGGACTGCATCTGCAGCAAAGCAGGTAAGGAAATCAGTGACATCACTCCCATAAGCAGTTCTTCCAGGCTGTGTATTTACAACAAAATCTCCCTCTGCAGGTATGAAACAAAACTGATGCACACCACCACCAAGATGTTTAAAGCTGTGAATCCAGTCCCAAATTTTAGTTTTATAAGTCTTTAAGAGACCGTTTCTGCCATGATCCTCCAGCATTGAGATCAGAGTTGAGGTCCCAGGCTTACTAATTCTTCCATGTATCTTTTTCACAAACAAAAATATGTTAAAAAATAAATATACTGAGCAATTTGCTACTATTACAAAAGAATCAGAAGAAGTCCTAAGAATGCATTATCAGATGAATTTCTGTGTCAAAGAGATGGTACTAGATATAAAATTATGATGTCAGAAACCTCAGAAAATTTTGGCTTGGGGGTGTTTGGTTTTGATTTTGGCAGTCCTGTATTAGGAAACTAAGCTTACAATGTGCTGAAAGAGTTATCACTACTGTCCTAGGAAACAACCGAAGAACCTGTATGATATATTAAGGGGAAATTTTTGATGAAGGCTTACAGCTCCCTGTCATCTTACCAATGGGCTGTACAAGTCTCTGTCAAGCTCCTCAAAATTTTGCTTCATACTAAACATGCTCCTTAGCCATCACTACCTCCTGATTTTCAGGTGATGATTTTTATTCTTACAGTCTTTGATCAGCCAGGGTTCAGGCATACCTGATTTCCTTTAGATAAAACACAAGAACTTCTCCCACCCATAGATAGTTCCCTGGGCACATTGTCTGGAATCAAACATTTGTTTGATTGTTTTGGTTTATTTACTTTTACCTCAGTTAGGTTTCAGGAACTGAGCTGCTTTCACTCCTCTCCTGGGGAGGTTAAGATAACGACTCACTTTGTTCAATCTCTTTAGTGAATCCCAAAGTCAATGCAATGCATTTAGTGTCCAGTGGAAGAAACAAACAAACAAACAAGGGGAAAAGCTAACCATTTTAGCAATAGCGCAGGACTAAAGAGTGTGCATAAACAGGAACTGCCTGAAAACTGGTTTATACTTGGTCAGCCAGTCTTAGTTTCCTGAAAGCAACACCATTGCCCCATTCTTGCTCTTTTGGTGTTGCACACATCTACCACAATTAAGAAGCAGAAAACTCTCTCATCAAGAAACTGTTTTCGTTGTATATCTGTATTTTCACAGAAGACACATGGGTAAATATGAGCTAGTTCTTCTCCCCTTCCCTCAGCTTAAATAAAACACTCAGACTCTTCAGATAGCAATTTACTTGGTTACGTGGATACCAGTCCAGGTATTTCACAGCTCTGCCAAAGAAATACTCTGCTTTTTTGGTTTGTTTTTTTTCCTTCTTCTTTGTGCTTTAGTACTATGAATACTCTCTTTTTGCATCACCATGAGCCTGGTGGGAAGAAAAGACTCATGTGAAAAGGCAGGAGAAAAGAATGAGCCATATTTTCTGATACTAAGCACCTCCAATCAGCTGGATGTATTCAGAATACATATCCAGAGCTGTAGCTGTTACTATATTTTCTAAGTTTTTGAAAGCAGGAGCAAAACTTGAGGTCTTCAACCATTCTTAAGCTTTGTGAATGCTTTATTTCACCTTTGTGCCAGGAGCTAGTCAAAACTAATAGCACTTTTTACTCATAGCAGATTATTCTTTTATTTATTTCATTACTTTATGGGTATATTTGTTCTTAATAGTTTTCTCTGCAGGATACAGGAAGACATTTGTTTCTGCAAGGAACATTTATCTTTCCAGGTGTCCCAATAGCTAAATAAATAAATAAGAAGAGGAATATAAAAAGTTTTAAAAGAGGGATATATACTTTTCTCTCACTGTGAAATAGCATCTTTTTCTCCAAGCACTGACAACCAACCGATTCTTTCAATTCCCCAGCATTTCAAGAACAGCATGAGATTTGCAAAGGCAAGAGAAAACAATACCAAGTGAAAAGTACTGATTAACTTGTAGTGGCTCATTGAGTCAGAATGTGGTTCCCTACTGTGCTGGCTCTAAAAATCCTAAATCATCTCTGCCTCCCAGAATAATGTGCTCTCTCAAGGTAACAAAGTTAATTCTAAAGTAGAAAGCTTAAAAGTGTTCCTGGAAGCAGAAGATCTTGATATATTGTGTTTTTAATGGTCAAATCTAAAGGGTCCAGCTATACGTTACTGAACAGTCAATATTTTTTCTTCTTTTTTTTCCCCCCATTGTAAGACAATCAGACACAGCTATTTATTACAAAATAACCCCCAGATTTATGCCAAGTAAACTGTTTCTACCTGATCCTACTTTACTGCTGTTTTCTTTACTACTGACTTGAGTTTTAGTTGCTAAATGGTATATAAATAGTGGTGCTATGACCTTTTTTATTTTGCTCGCCTCCTTTATATCTTTTTTCAGTATTGATCTAATTCTGATGAACCCTAATTCATTAAATGAATATATATGGTGTACATGTGCAGAACACATATACTGGAAGAGATATATTCAGCAGAAAAAGGTCAATGAAGGACCATTTACAACACATGAATGGATTTCAGGAGATAAGAGTACCATGTAATTCTGGTACGTTTATGCAGTTTAAGGTACAGAGATGTAAATAATGTAAATGGCTCAGTGTTAATTGCTCACTTCACAGAAGTGTGTAATATCATAAGACTCTAGAAATAACTATTATAGGTATAGAAATGGGGAACTGGGCACACTTAAGTTATTCTAAGACTTAGCTATATCATGAAATGACCAACTGTTGTCTTGGGAATACCACATTAGAGCACAGATTTCTATCTGGCTCATATTAGAAGCTGTTACAGTCAGGATCCTTGAAGAATCACCACAAAGAAACAACATTCCCTGCCAAATGAGAGCTCTCCTAGGATTTTCAGTATTTATTGCCTGCTTTCAGAAAAAGTTGTTTAAACTTCCACTAGTTTCTTGAGATTGTTATTACTTCCAAAAGGTAAAAGTACCACTACTTTAATGGCTTTATTTCTAGTATCATTAATCTTGGCAGAGGCAGGAGGGGAACAAAACACTTAGAGACAGCTCAATTAAATCTTTCACACATCCTGCAGTGCTTGATTTTTTCTTTCTTTTTCGTTGTTTCTTGATGACACATTATGTATTCATGTTTGGAACCTGCAGTCATAGTGACTGCATCTCCAAACCAGCTGTATTCGCTAGTTTTTCTTCCATAACTGTCTCTCCCTTTTCCCCACAGAGGTGCCCAAAGGAGAGTGTAGAACTTTCATCCTAGAGACACTCAATTTAATGAGCCAAGCCTCTAAGCAAGCTGAATTATCCTTCAAGTTAGCCCTGCTTTGAGGAGGAGATTGGGTAAAGCAAAAGCATAAATTATGCTATGATTTGTATAATACATTTCATAGTATAGCATAAACATATATGATGGTTCCTGTGTGCTATATTTTGGGAATCCCTGCCACAAGAACTAAAATATTTCTAGCCTTTATATTTGCAAACTACTAATCCAAGTCTGAATGCTGCTCTGCTGTTCTGGGGACAAAGTACCAAAGTTCTTTCATGTAGCCCAAATGCTTGAAGAATGTGACTTTTAGACAAGGAAACAATACTTGTGTCCTTTCCCACTATGTCAGAGGAATGACTTGTATGATTGAAAAGAAATCCTATAGCACATGGGCATGTTTTCAGAATTAAACAGATTTATGGGAAAAAAAGGAACTAGAACTCCCAGAAAGACCTGGGGCAAATCAATCTTTTATTAAATCCTTCAGCAGAAGGATTCCTTTGAAGTTAATTTTTGTGCAAATGCTGCTTAAAGTTACCTATTATTCCATAGAGGTAGGATATGATTTTGTGTTAGCTACTAAACAGGTCCTTAATATTGGGTGCCAAAGCCATGATTTTTGCAGCAAGCAATGTGATTCCATGCTGTGCAGAGAGGTGTGCCGCGCACGTGCCGAGGTATCAGGTGCTCCTCCGCGCGAGAATCCCTCATCCTGAAAACGTTTTTTACTTATACATTGCAGTGAGCACTGCTGAAACTGTGAATACTCTGTCAGCACTTTTATTAGACATCTTATTATTAGGGAGTTTATAGCCTGGCTGTAAAACCTTGCTATAGGCTAAAATGAGTTAAATAATACTTTCAGAGCAATGCTTTTTGCCACATTTAAGTTGGATAGCTTTAGGCATTTTCCCGTGTTCCTGTCAGAAGGCAATATTCAAGTTCCGATTGAAATTTTTTGAAGTAGGGCAAAGCAAAACACAAATGTCCTAGACTTGCAGCTTTACTTAGTAGGCAGTAAGATGGCCTAGTACTTTAGGATGTATATTTCATGTAATAGCAATACAAAATGGCTGTAGCGGTGGGGGTGTTTCAAGGTCCTCATTCAAACAGAATCCTGGTTTGCCTGAGTAGGGTCCTCAGAACTAGAGCTACCCTGAGGCTGGCTGTGAAAATCATAATTTGCTAACTTTGACAGAAACAGATGACATTATTTAAACTGAAAAATATTAATTTAAAATGCTACTGAAAAGTGATGTTACTTTTTCTGTGTTGTACCCAGCAGAGTAGGGAACTTGCAGGGCTTTCTGTTTTCCCTTTGTTCATGGAACAAATACCCTCATTTCATACATCAGCAATCGTGGTTTGTTACAGCTGTTCTACCAAGTCAAACCATATACTTTCAACAGGACATGACAAAAAGTAGTATATCAGTGCATCTTTTTATTGTCACTTCAAGACCTTGGACATGGAAGTGTGTTACTCTTTAGTTTTACAAGATCATTGACAGGGAAGTTACATACACCTGTAGGTAAAGAATATAAGCTTAAACAATAATTTGAAAGGAAGTATAATATGTTCTCTGAAAACATATTAAGTGCTTGTTTTATTTCTGTGTAATGGGAAGGGAACAGGTTGCTACATGTAGTACATGTCACTTCAGTTATTCTCAACCCCTTTTCATTAGCTGCCAACCACAGATGGGTTCCTGAGGGAGAAAAAAATTCCCATCTTCTTATCAGCAGTGCTATGTCTGGAGAAACGTTTCTGAACTAATCAGCAATGCCTAGATGAACAAGTGTGCTGAGGAAATCTCTGTTTGTATAAAAAAGCTTTGTCATGTAGCACTGTCACACTGACCACAAGTCCCAGACTGTGTAGTCTAATTGGATATTAATGGGATGCAGCTGTGTAGTAAGTTAAAGCTAAATGTAGACAGGTTTTATGGACTCAGTGGGTTTTGTTTTCACAAGATTTGGTCTCTTAATATATGGAATTAAAGGAAGAATGTCAGAGCCAAAGGAGTTCCTTCTTTGTGCCTCTCATTTGCCTTTCTTCATTGCTTCAGCTTCACACCAGCTAAAGCAGCCGATATGTACAAATTCTAATGCAAACCAGATACATGAATCAACTTTTAAACAATTTCTCTGAGAATCAAACTTCTATGGAACATGAAGTATATAAAAAAAAAAGTTAATGGAGTTTTCTATTAAAAATCTAATTTGTAATTTTTTTTCAGATTAGGTAATAGCTTCTTAAATTAGTAGTGAGTGAGTATCGAAGGTGCGACCCAAAAGCTTCTTAAATTAGCAGTGAGTGAGTATCGAAGGTGTGACCCAAAAGCCTCTGAATTCAGTCAAGAGTTTAGTTCTGAAAATGTGACTGTGATTAACTGCATCAAGCTATTAATATTTTATTAAGTATTACAGCTGTGCTAAATGTTGGGCAGTACAGAGTATCAGCATTAACTGAGGCTTTTATAAAGTTTAAATCCTGACTCAACACTGGTTTTCTCAACTACCAAAGTCCCAAATTGTTTTGGCCTGGGCTTTTTACTGAAAGTCATCTCTGATGTTTATATGTAGACAAAGTGTACCTTTCTAAATGAATGCACTGGCTACCTCTTAATCTTTCCAAGAAACCTACACAGAGCAGTATGTGCTGCAGCTTTGTGGAAGCTGATTGTCTTCCCAACTACTGATTGAGCAGAGTGTGTGAAGCCCAGGTTTCTGTCAGAAGAACCACTAATTTATCTCTTTTCTCTACCTGGAAAACAGTTTGTCAAACCTGAGAAAATAGTGTTATTTTTGAGTCTTTTAATACTTTTCTGACTTTGAAGAAAACTGGTCAACAGTTTTGAAAGGGTAGGGGCTGGAAGGGGGTTTCTGGCATGCAGGGTGGCCTCGTTGTCTTCCTTAAGCAATTCAGGCTCAAAACCAGCAGGGAGATCTATACTAATACCCAGATTTATTATCTATTTCAAAGCCCAATTTTATCTGGAAGTGCTTTGATGAATTTTTAAACAGTCTCACAGAAATTCAAGAAAAGCATTTGTACTGTCAGTTACCTCAAAACAGTAGTTCTTAATTAGGGCCTGGTTCTTCTTCTTCAATTAATTGTTCTCACTCGTTCTGCTGTAAATCCAAATTCTAACTTTTCATAGCCACATACTTGCTTCAGACAACAGGCTTGTTTCAGGTGACCAAGGAAATGAGAAATAAGGCAGATGTTTAAAGAGCACATATATTCATAGAATATGTGTCTATACAATTAAATGTTTTAGTCTTGATGTTAAAAACAGTGAGATTTAAAAAAAAAAAAAAAAGCTTTTGTTTTAAATAAGCTGTTGAGACATAGGCCTTATTTATATCATTGAAGATACTTACCATGTCTGTCTTATTTTTATGGATACTCAGAAACAAATTCTGTGTCTGAGAGAAGTTCTTCAGGTGGGATGATAGGAGGAGGAAGAAGGTAAAAGTGACAGTTCTGCTAGTATTTATGGTGCCTGTTTGAAAGGGTACAGCATTCATTCATAGGGCTAAACTTGTAGTATTTTTTTATTGTTAGCTTGTATTTAACCTTTAATGCTTTCAGTTATACAGGTAAACACTTTTCTAGTAGTCTGAAATATGTCTGTGTTGTCAAAGTATGGTTAAATAACCCCTGTAAAAAGTGATGATTAGACTGTTCCTCTTTCCATAGAAGGAATCATCAAGTCTATCCAGTCTGACTTTTTTTGCATAGCATAGTCCATTAGATTTTGTCCAGACATCCCATTTTATAAAGGTATTTAATTCACTAAAGAGTTAAATTTAACCCATTAATCTGGGAGATTTTACTTTGTACAACACATTGAGCAGCAAGGATCAAGATATGTTTGCTGTCAAGTATCTGTAGCAGCCAAAAATTGGGGTGAGATATGCCTAGATGACATCAGTAGCCTTTTGATGTATATTTTTGTTATGTTCCAGTTTCCCCATAATTTAGGCTCTTTAATGAAGAGAGTACCTGACAGCTGGAACTGTTCTTACATATAAGAATGTCTTGAAACAATGATGGAAGAATAGTGATAATTCTTTGGCTTGTTCTACTGGTGTTATGGCTTGGAGTCTGTGCTTGTGTTTTCCAATTTTTTTTTTTTAATCAGAAGTTTTTTAGTTTATTTTAAGCAGTTCTATATAATTTTCTTGTGCCTCCCTTCTTCCTTGGGTCTTAAACACAAATGCACCTGACATTTTCTCCTTGGTCCTGGCTATTATTACTTGTGTTTGCTTTGTAATTTACTCCATTCTCTTTGTCTCAGTTTTCCTCATTCCTTCAGTCTCCCTGGCAATTTTCAAATAAATATCCCATGGTAAAGGATTTTCTGAGCTTAGTTACGATGATGGGGAAAAAAAGCAAACTCAAAAAAGACAGAATGCTAAAAATGAATGCAAAATACGTTTTAACCTTCTTAAATGATTAAAGGGATGATCTGTTGTAGTGGTGATGCCATGGAATGATGCAATACTGTGAAGGGAGAGTGCAGTATGTGACCATCTACTGGAGGCAGAAGCCAGAAGGTCATCAGCCATCAGGCCTGAAACTGAAGGCTTATGTTCAAATCTACACTTGATTGAGGATTGATTACAACAAGAAGGCTCTTTGTTCAATCTTAGATTTGAGACTTAAAATTTCCTAAGTTATCCCTCCTCCTTATGGTTAAATAGAAATTGCAGCATGCTGATATTTGTTACTCCTGAGTGGAAGGATTATCTTTGTTTCAGCAAAGACAGTAAATGTCAAATAATTTAATTTATGAGAGAGTTAACTTGTCCATTTATGCTGTTTCTGAATGTCTGTAGCTTGGCATTGTCTAATTCACTGGTTACACCAACCTCACATCTCTCTGACTTACTCTTGGGTTTAGTGACAAAGGAGAATGATATGATAATATGATCCACCTCTGCAACATCACAGGCTTTAGAGACTACGTAATATGGGCAGTGCTAACCTTAGCAAATTCAGTTACGGAGATATTTCCATGCACAGTCACAAACTTTCCTCTCCCCACCCCCCCCCCCCCCATCTTTTTTCCTGATGGTTCTCTAGTAGGATATTCTCAGTTTGGTGCATGTGAAGTGTAATTTAGGAATGTAAATGTTTCTTAAACTACTTCAAGTTCACAACTTTAAATACTAATGATTTTTAAAGACTTTAGAGTACTTTTTTGACAATTGGCTTAGCTTTACAATTTACAAGAAAACAACATCAGGAGAAATGTTAAAGAATTTATGTTTATCTTAAAAATAAGTCCCATTATCACTCTTTTGAATTACAGGAAGCACTTTACAGAAAACTAATTTGCAAAAATAGAGAAAAAGATGCATGGCAAGGATATATTTTAAATATCAGTATAGCAAGTAGGTGCGTATATCATCACTGTATCTATTCTCTATAGCCGTTCGTTTTTGTGTCCCCATTCTGTCAGTCTGCAATTTTAAACAAACAGTTCCAAATGTCACTGATATTTTTGCTTAAAAGACAGAATCTGTAACCCTTCAGAGATTATATTAAAAGCTGCAGAAGTTTGCTATGCACAACATTTCAGCAGTTTCCTTATACACACATTTTAGGAGCACTAAATCTCTTAATGCTTAACCTTTCTTCTCTTACCAAAAGGCATTGTTAAATTAAATGATGCATTATTAATAAACATGTTTAAAATGGAACCTAGCAAAGATAACACCATAAATCATCTGTTACAAAGAATAAGTGTCACTTAGCCTGGTTGCCTGTTCTGGTGCTGTAGTGCTTTCCTGTTTATTGTTCACATGACTGATTATTGTAGCTTCATTTTTTGCTGTTTCGTAGGATCATAGAATGGTCTGGGCCGGAAGGGACCTCTAGAGGTCATCCAGTGTGGCCCCCCTGCAGTCAGCAGGGACATCCCCACTAGACCAGGTCATGCAGGGCCCTGTCAAGGGTCTCCAGGGAAGGGGCCTCAACCACCTCCCTGTGCAAAGCTGTTCCAGTGCTCCACCACCCTCATAGTAAAGAACTTGTTTCTAACATCCAGTTTAAATCTGCTCTTCTCAAGCTTCAGCCCATTGCCCCTTGTCCTGTCTCTGCAGGCCTGTGTGAACAGCTTCTCTCCATCCTTCCTGTGGGCCCCCTTTAGGTACTGGAAAGCTGCTATTAGGTCCCCCCCGCAGAGCCTCCTCCTCTCCAGACTGAACAACCCCAGCTCCCTCAACCTGTCCTTACAGCCAAGGTGCTCCTACTCTCTGATCATTTTTGTGGCCCTTTTCTCTACCCACTCCATCATGTCCATGCCCTTCCTATAATGAGGGCTTCCTACAATTTGCCTGTGAATGCATATGCAAATATATATCCTTCACTGTTGCACTCAAAAGGCAATATAAGGCTGTGAGCTTTATTTCCCATTACTCTTCTAAATACTTGCTAGCTAGGTTTCTTCATTGTCCCCTGGCTTATGGTAGAAAGGAATCTTGAATAACATAGAAGTGGTCAGTGGCAAAATGAGTTGTTGCTTTTTATATTGCAGCATCAACTTGTGAAGTGTGCAAGGTTGTGTATCAACACCTCCCATAAGCAGAGTTATGCCAGAGGTCACATTTAACCCAAGGCACACTTGTTATGTCTCATGCCAGTTAGCATCTATTTCTTCTCTCTGATTTCAGTAGAGGGAGTTCAGTATCCGCAGAGACCAAATTCTTCTGTCCGCATGTGCAGGTTCTGTGATTCTTACTGATTGTATTGATGTCCCTGTGTGGAGGAGTTGGCTATAATGGTGGGATGAGATCCTTAGCTGTATTTCTGGAGTGAGAGTGTCCCAGTTTTGGAGATTAAAAAATCCACTGTAAGGTAAGTGTATTTTAGTGCATCAAAGGCCAAGTGAAAGATCTTACTTATTGTTGGAAATATAACTACTTCTATTTTGTAAAGTGGTCCAGCAGGTATCTTTAGTCTTCAATACATATATTAAAGCAAAATAAAGGTTATCCTATTCAAAACTACTTTTCCAGTCTCATATATTTGGACTAGAATATTTTGATGAAGGAACACTATGCAAACGTCAGCTGTATATATTCTATAGTATTGATGAGACTTTTTAAGCCAATGCTGATCTTCGTGGTGCCAAGCCAGAGATATCTTTGCCCATTTAATGTCATAATGTAGAAGTTCAGGCACAAATGCTTTACCATTATCATCATATCAATACTTTAATATGGCAGTCACTAGATAATATCAGATGTATAAATCTCAGGTATTATGAGTGAGTTTTGGATCTAATTTCTTTGTTTTGTGTTCTTGAAGTATTGACATGCATGGCTTTTATTCAGTTTAGTTTCTTTCTGAAGAGGAATACTGTCTATAGTGAAATTGTAACTGAAGAAGAACTGCTTGGAAGAATACCAATTTATGCAGCTTCACAGGAATTTACATTTGTCCTTAAATGATAGTTCTAGTAATTTGGTAAAATGATTTGTTTCATATAATAGCATGTGGAACATCTACTATGCCTTCCTTCTCATGGACTTACTCAATGGCCATTGCACATATAGAGGAATTCCAAGGTGTTATAAAATAAAGTCAATATATTGTGCACACTGATGCCTTTATGGAGATAAAGAGGAAAAGTATTTTTAAACAATCTGGAAAAAAAACAAACAACAAAACAAAAACAATGTTTGTAAGGCTTTTGTTCTTTTTTTGAAAGAATGCAACATATACTTGGAGACCTTTCAGAGTTGTTGGTGTGAGTGGGTGCTTTGAAATGTTACACAGCTAAAACATGATAAAAATATTTTTCTGTTTAATACTTAAATGTTCATTGGATATATAAGATATATTGCTATAGTCTTTGACTCCTCTAGTATATAGTTCTGTATCCACATTGTACAGATTATCTTTCAGAAGCATTTATTAATAGTTCTGTGCTTAGCGATAAAACTGATGCTGTAGTGATTCAGCCTTGTCTTTGGAGCTGTGGCTGGAGGTAATTGATAAATATGAGTGCGTGGGTACAGCGGTGCGCTAATGCTGGCATTCCAAGTGTGAGATGTAGAGCTGCTCGAGTCTGTCACTCATGTGTCAACCCTCTTGTGCAGCACCCTGCTGCTGCTGCTCCAGAGACAGGAAGGGTGGGTACGTGCCTTGTCTGCTGCGCTCTCATCTGAATAACTGGGGTAGATTTGCTTGTGAGAGCTGCATGACTGACTTGGTACTGGGGAATATTTGGAGGAACTCTAAATCAATGGCTGCAATCTAGGCACTAGCTTAGGTGATTGTCTAGTGATGAGACTGATTCAAAGGCATTACATTTTCAAATAAGCTACTCCACTTGAGGGGGAAGCTGTTAGGAATCTGTCTTTATACTGATGTTTTTATTTTAAATTGGCCAACATCAGTGTTCAGAGTGATACATTTCTGCCTCCTGATTTCTAAAGAAGTCTTTCACCCTGCCTCTAATGTCTAGCAATGGTAGCAGATGTTAGCCAAAAGTAAACAGGAACAGACTATTGCATCTGGATTAGGCTCTAGTTTGGAAGTTTTTCTTTTCACTATCACGTTATGGACTCTGGAGCTGAACAGAAACGTTCTGTTTTGGTGGAAAGATACTGATTCATGTTGAACAAGCTAACTGACATAATTGTAGCCATTCATTCTTATAATGCAGGATTTTAGATCAAAATAAAGGAAGGTGAGATGCTACATTCCCTTACCACACAAAGGTCACAGTAGGCTACAGGCTAGTGTGTTTCACTGAGATTTGGATGCTCCAGCACAAGAGCTTGCCTCTTCCTCTTATAAGCGTTCATTTAAGCTCTTAAACCTCAGTTTCCTGAGTACTCTAAACAAAATTGTCTCAGCTTTCAGGATGTGGGTGGTCATTCTCTTAACAGCTTTTGACTAGAATCCTTAAAACGATCAACTTGACTTTAATGTAACATCTCAGATGTTAGCCTAAAGCTGGAAAACTATTTCCCTTTCCATCTCTTGATGAGTGTTGTATAATATCTAGAACAGTTTTGCTCTTCATGTACAGCTGTATGCATTTGTTATTTGGAAGAAAAAACTTTGCATTTAATGATTTGAGATTGAGATTTTAAAAAGTAAATTATATGATCATTGTAGCTTTAATCTCTTCTATCTCTGTCAGTCATCTCAATTCCTCAATTAAAATGGCAAATTAGTTTCTTTTGTATTAAGTCTTACTCAGTTATTGCATTTTGTGCTTCCATATTTTCTTTTGGAATCTCTTGTTGCAATGATTTTAAAGACCTGTTTGGTTTAGTGGGTTTTCAAAAAATGTTTTTTACCACCTTTGAGTTTTATTCCTACACTGATTGTTGATCAGAAGTTGTCCTCACTCTTTTGAACTTTGCTTCTAAGAGTGCCTGACATGGACTACTTTTGGATGAAACTCCACTCAATGCTGGGTCTTCAGCCCCCAGCTTGTCCAAAGTCTCGAAATGTATAAAGCAGATATTGAGTCCCCAGCACAAAGTATTTTGCTCTATAGTTCTATCCCAGTTTTATTTTACTACTTACCAGTTAAGGTACACCTGTAGACAGGGATTGGTTCTCTTTTCTCATTTTCTGAGAGCTAATATGTCCTTTAACAAGGACACAAGTTGACTGAAAAACTGTCCTATTGAACTGTCATCAGTCAGCTCTCTGTCACTAGACATTATCCATATATTTTTCTTTTTTAAACATGTTTGGTTTTTTTCCCCCCCCCCCTTTCTTTTCTTGTGTGTTTCTTCTTTTTTTTTCCTTAGTGGTTGCTTTTATGCATAAGTGACTTCACCTTTTTGCATATCTTCTTGATGGGCGTTAGAAATTGTTGTCTGTCATCAGGTGATATCAGACATGAAATACTTAAAAACATCAAAACACCTGTGGTGTAATTATTGTGCAATATTAATTAATAGTGAACCTGGAAATTGCCCATAGTATCATTCTGTAATGAATGAAAAAGTTGCTTATTTCTTTTGTGGGGAACAGTCAAATAAACTCAGTGCATTGTGCTCTTCAAAGGCAAATGATACAAAATAATAACCATTCAGCTCCTCTAAAATCCACTAAAATTTCTGGGAAGTTGTGTACCAGTTTGATCTGTTCCACTGGATGGCAACTGAAAGACATCATCTTGCTGGAGGTCCTGCACATCTTCTCTGCAATTCATAGATCCTATGGAGGTGTTTTTGAGGTTGGAATGAGAGAAGCAGCAGACATAAAAATAAAACATTTGTAGCAGTTCTCAGTATATTGCTCTAGTCACTAGTGGCTTTATTTATGAGCCTATGAGACCCAAATGCATACTCACTCTTACCTGTGACAAACTGGCAAGTGGGATATAAAAATGAAAGATTTTTTCCCTTAGCTGGTGGCTGAGGAATCATTGATCTTCTCTAAACTAACATTAATCTTAGAAACACAGTGAGAAGCTTGTAGGTCTTTTGTTGAGGTTGAAGGTGGTAAATTGGAAAACAAAAAAAAAATCTTTTTCTTCATATTCCTTGTTATTAGGAATATTTTATAACACTGTGGTTGCCCATTGATTATAACTTTTATTCCATTAAACTTTCATGTTTGGAACATAAGCGTACGCTCCTTAAAATAATTAGCTTAGGCAGTAGTCTACAACATAATTGATTAGAAAATGAGGATGTCTTTTGCTCTCTATATCATTAAGAAAAACAGACTGGTGATAAACTCTTCGAAAATCCTCTGAAACATTCAATACAACCATCTCCAGTGAGAAATTCCCAAGTAGTGATAGACAGATCATATATTTGAAAGAGCACAAAATTGCGTGGAGGAAATTATTTTTCAGCTTTCTGGAATCAAAGTAGCAGTGCTCAGGAGCATGATATGCAGATATTTTAGAGAGTAGGTTGGATATTTTGATTGCCATGTCATCTAAATTCTCCTTCTGCCTTTCCCAATCCTAAGCTCTGCATAAAAATTTTATATAACCTGTGATAGCTGCTTTCTTGTTGTGAAAGACCTGGACTAATAAAAGTGGATTTAGATTCCAATGAGGACATAGTGTTTGCACCTAGGCTGTTTGTCTAAAAGAGATATTCAGAAGATAATAATGATCTGAAGTTTATAAAATGAGTTGTACATGATAATTCTTTATAACACAATAAATGCACAGGCTTTGTTTTTAGCACACAAAAACTAGAACTCGGCAGTAGCAAATGCAATAATTTTGTATGCTTATGCTTGTAAAAACAAACCTACCTCTCTCAACCTCCCAGAGCTGTCATCTGGATATAAACACACTTTTCAGTGTTGTAGCTTACTGTATCTTGGATTAGTAAAATGTGTAGGGGAGAAACCTCTTGTTCTCCTGTAACTGGCAAACAGTCTCTAAACTTTCATGGTTTTCTCTAATGTAGACCAATGCAATGTCTTACGGCTATTTATCTGTTATTATCTGTTCTCTAAAAGTGAGGACAGCTTATACCAGTGCATTAAAAGCATCTGTATACCACATAGCTGTGCTCTTTCATCATTCTAGAAGCATCCATCAGCCTATGGTCACTGTTATAAAAGCTAAAGTGTTACTGAGTAACCTCTGAGCACACTAGGTATGTGTCCTAAGCTAAGAGTGAATAAAATATCTTTCACTATTCATCTTTGGTCCTTCGGTTGCTTATCAGCAACATGTCTATTTGATTGTAGATTTACCTACATTATTAATCTCTTGGTGCCCTTTTATAAATACTTACTTTTATGTTTTGAAGTGCTTGCAGCTGTCATTCCTATGAAATACAGACTGTCACCAGCTCTGAAGACTTTCTATTTTTGAGTATCACTTAATGGGGCTTGGTTTTCTTTGTCCAAAATCAGAGGGAAAGAGTGTATCAACTTGAGGCTGAACTGCTTCAAGGTTCTCTGAAATCTTTGAAAGTGATTCTGTTTCTTAATCCTTTCTTCAATAAAGAGCAGTGTCCTGACCTGGACTACTCATTGTAATAAGTGTCATTCAGGGGGCATTTGTGCTAAACTTTGGCTCTAAATTCTCCATATCTTTTTATTTCAAGTCACTTTTCTGATAGCATCTTTGATTCTCAGTTGCATCAAAAAGGGTGCCTCACTTCATGTACCTTATTATGGACACACAGATTCCTATTTTGCTTACTTATTTGAGTATTTTTCAGTCCTAAGACTACCTGTTAATTGAGTGTACAAGAGCAAAACAGCACCTGATGGAAATACAGCAGTCAAAGGAAAAGAAGTGCATATTTTGTAATGTGAAAGGCTGTTTGTGGCATTCTTTTTAAGAGGAGGAGGATCAAAGTTAATTTACTGAATTGGAGTATGAGAGAACAACCAATCACTAAAATGAAATGCATCCATGTAAGTAATTTTGAATGTCTGAGATACAGTGGTAGGCAAAGCTTTACAGTTATTTGTCACTGTGCATAGACACAAACATACATGGCAGAGAACAAGCAACAAAGGTGAGTGGTCTTTGCCTTGAGGCAAAGAATAGCACCTGCATGTCCATCAGCTGGTGACTTCTGGTTGGGTAATACAATGCTAGGTGCTCCGAAAGTGCCCTGGGAATAATTTTCTTCTCAGAAACAAAATGCTGCTTTCAGTTCTGCACTCTGTAGTGTACATCCTAAAAGTACTGCCTACCCTATGGAAACTCCTGTAGAGAGTAAGGATGATGGAGACTGCCAAGTATGTAATATTTGGCCGCAACATACAGGAAGAACAAATGAGAGCTACAGACTCTCAGATAACATAAAAAGGAGAAAAGGAAGAGGAAGAAAACTAAGAATGGCACCAAATTGTATGGAAACTGTAGTTTGATCTCCGGGAATCCAGCAAGAGAAAATGGCAATAAATGAATTAAATGAGATAATAATATATATGAATTAATAAACCTCATAATGGAGGCTGGCTTTATTTTAGTGATTGTTTTTAAAGTAGGTGATCTGATCTGACATGTACAGATTTGTTCTTTCAGTTATTTTGAACAGCTATCCTCTAGGAAGCACAGGTGTGAATTCCTTTTCTAGCTTTTTTTCTTGTAAGTTTCAGAACTGATTGCAAAGGCTTTTGAAAACTTGGCTTCCTCAACAAAATATTTCAAGTCTCCTGTAATCATTTTGAATAGAAGATTAATTATTTTCCCACAGTAAGACATTATATTGAATATAATTTAATTCTGACAGCTTACTGCTTGGCTTGCTTGTGAATGTTTGCATGTAAGCACTTTCTCCTTCTAAAAAGTTCATACATAATAAAGTAGTTCTGATTTCTTTGGGCTTCTAAAGGTGGAAGTCAGCCTGACTGAAGGAACTGGAACAATGATACTCTGCAGTCTTAACAGCAAAAGCAGCAGTTACTGTGGGGGAAAGAGTTTGAGTGGTTGAATGGGCTAATTCAGTCAAGCAAAAGAGCACACACTGCATGGAGTATGAAGCAGAATCTTAATTTAAGAGTATTAGCTTCTATCCTGCCATATGCCACCTTCCTAATTCTATTTGTATATCACATGAGCTATGCTGTCAGTAATCCTTTCAATTGGAAAACCAGGCTACTCCTGTAAAGTCTGAGAAATCTGATAGTTTTCACCATCAGAAGGATTTTCTGGAAGCACCCTAAGTGCTTCCAAATGTTGAAAGAAATTCCAAACGAGAAAATAAAACCCAAGTGCTTTTAATTCATTCTTCTAAAGCATTTAAGACTATATAATGTATGCATATGTATAAGCAGGGATTTCCATTTCAAATGATTAAAAAATTTCAAAGAGAAGACTAGCACATAAACCAATAAATCACTGAAACATATGGTTAACATAAGTATGCATGTTGTCCTTAAGGAGGTGGCACTTGAGGATGTAAGTATGTGTTAAAGCCTACTTCTGTACCTTTTCTTTTTTATATTATTATTGTTGTTGTTATATTGGATTAATAATTGACTGTTATCACTCCAGCAAAGGCTAGTACTCCACTATACATAACTATATTCTTCTCAGATGGGGAGGTGAATGAAATAGAAATAAAATGTCTTTAGCGCAGGATGCAGATGAACTGAATGCAAGGCATATGAATGCATCTCTCCAGGAAAATGACAGTGAAAATAACCACCAAATTCTGTCTTCTCTGTGTTTTGTTTTTCCTTCAGTTATGCATAAATAAAGTGGGGGAGAGTCTTGTCCTGG
Source organism: Eubucco bourcierii (assembly GCA_013396675.1). NCBI lineage: Eukaryota > Metazoa > Chordata > Aves > Piciformes > Ramphastidae > Eubucco > Eubucco bourcierii. The sequence continues at coordinate 305,314 of VWZE01018578.1, forward strand.
ATTAGTCTACAGAACTGTTAGAAAATGTCCAGATGGTTTCATTCGCCATTCTAAATAAAAAAATTAAATAGTTGTTAGGCCAGAATTTTCAACTTAGAAATCTCATCTAAAAGGAAAAATGAGAACTGAAAACATGGGAACTCAAAGTTCAGCATAGATTTAGCCCAGGAAGACTCATTCAGTTTTGGAACAGCTTAGTGACAGCTCCAAGTTTCTGTATTAATAGAATAAATGCAGATAAGAAAATGACAAAGAAAGGGATTATTTTTCCTTGTAAAATGCTTTGTTTATTTTGTAGTATCTCCAGATAACTCATTTTCCTATCTCCAGATAATTTCATTATGCTTGCACTCGATAGATGCAAATAATGTCACTGTAACAGCTAAAACAGTTGCTAAAATTATCTTAGAAGCTGTAGTCTTTAAGCAAAACTGTTTTGATTGGCAGGCTAGTTCTGGAAATATTAAGTTTAATTTGGGATCTTTTTTGAGGGGGTGTTGGGGCTGGTGTTTGAGATGTTTGCCAGGATTGTTTGTAATATGTCTATATCATGGTATTTGCTTTTAATTTAGCTTGTTGAATGATACTTCTAAGCACAAACTTATTTGAAAATATATTTATTGCTCCCAAATACGTTTTTAGCATTAGAATGTTGTAGCCCTAGTGGTTTAAGGACATAAGGTAAAGTTTGGAGCACAAAAGCAACATCTTTTGTGAGACCACTAGTGGAAGAAGTGGATAATGTTTTTCCCCAAGCAGCTTACTTGGCATTCAGTCTGACTTCCTACAGACCTGGTGTGTGAAAGTCCTAGTCTGGTATTTCCTGCAGGAGTCATCTGTGTTTAGCTGCTGCTTTTAATGGTACAGGATCAGAACCTGCATCATTGCCGCCCTCTGGCCTGGCTTTGTCACAGATGTAAGTACCATGCGTGGCGCTCTATGAGTGTCAGAATTACACCAGCAGTGGTGCACTGTGGGGCAGTTCCAGATCAGGAACATGCAGAAGCTTGAGAAGAGGCATGTGGAGGCTGTCTTGGTGCATTGTATTGCACAGTGTGCCAAAGATAAATGCTCTTTACTGTTTCCTTCCATGACTTGTGTTGAAGTATTGAGGATTCTTTGCTTCTGAAATTTTATCAGAGATTTAGGTCTTCTTATTTCCATGACCATTATATATGTACTTGAATTTGACTTGCAGCCGCTGCTAGTTCAGTGTGAATGGCTGCCACATCTTTACCTGAAGCATAATGAGGAATCTTGTTTGAATAGGTTTTAGATTACATTGTATTTTGTGTAAAGTGCTAAATACTTGATTGCAAGTTGTGTTCAGATGTCTGGAATGGAAATTTGCTCTTTCAGAAGGTGTTGCTTTGTGGAATAAAACCATATAATGAATTATAGTAATTACTTTAGGAGTCATTACTCACATCAAAGAAAGTAAACTTTAAATCTGCACTGGATACCATAGGTTCTAGAGAGGTGATGAACTGTGACACAGGGCTCTGAATAACTTTAAGCTTAACAGCTGTGGAATTGCATAAAACCACATTTATTTGCATAGAAAAATAGCAGTATTTGGAAATGAATCAGATACCTTTGCTACCCAAAGAAATCTCTACAATAAGCATTAAAAAACCCTTGAAGACACTCTACAGGGACATTTAGGAAGACATTGAAAGCGTTATCATACTCATTGAGCTGTATTGTCTCACTCACTGGTTACTTGATTTACCTGGTAAAGAAAATTGCTGGGTTTTATGTAGGAAACCATTGGGGTTTCAGTAACAGAGTGTCATTTCACTGGCTTTCAAAACAACATTATGTAAATACACAGTAATGAGTTCACACCAGGAGAGAGAATTCAATTATGGTTTTTTTCTTGATCATACATACTGTCTAAATCTGAACTCCACAGACATGTCATTGGCTTGACAAAGTTGTTCTTCATAAGCAAGTGTTGGGACTTAATGAGCAAGTAAGAAGGGTGTAATATCATAGGGTAAACAACATAAAAATATAAAAATTATTCTAACGGTCAGCAAAGGCTTTGAGCATAAATTTCATGTCTTATACAAAGAATCTCTGTAGGTAGAACGTTAATGCTCTTTGATGGTTTAAGTTTCTCCTCCTCAAGGATACCTAGTAAAGAAATCTTTGAAATGTTTTCTATCAACCTTTTTTCATATTCCTTGTCAGTTTTAGATGGTTCTTTTCTGTTTAGTTAAATGAATTTCACTTTTGACATATACTCTAAAGTGTAGTTCTACTCCATAAAAATGACACAATTTGTCCTATGTTTACTTCACTTCAGCAACTAAATGTCAAATATATTTGCTGTTGAAACATTACTTGATAAATTCCATATCTGAGAACTCAGGGTAGATTGTAAGAGCAGCATGGGGTTTGTTCTTCTTTGTGCATTTTCACTGATGCAGAACAAGTCCTGCAAGAGAAAATATGCTGCTGGGCTTGCAGAAGCCAGAACTCATTGGGCAGCTGTTTTGGAGATGCCTAAGAAGAAAAAGAAATCTATTTGCTCCTTGTATCACCAGCCCACAGTCCAAATTGGGGACATTTGTTCTCAATGGTCCTGGACCAAAACGTCATACAAGCTCTGTGGTGATTCCATTTGGACTGATGGATTAATGATTCTGAGGCACTGCTATTCTTTGCCCAGAATATCCTAGGATATAGGTAGATCAAAAGGCAGAGGTTAAGTGACAGTAAAAAATATAACTAATGCCCAGATGTATTTTTAGTCTGCTTTAAAGGAAGCTTTTAAAGGAAGTTAAAGCAGCTCAGATTTGTACAGTATATGCTGAACCTGTGTGGCCACAATTTCACTGCTCTTGGTGCTTGTACTGACTTGGTTAAAGAATGAAAACCAATTAATTAATTGATCACTATTGCAGAAGTTTTATGTTTACAGAAGTATTTCAAATCATGCTGCATCTGCTAATAATAATCTAAAAAGCCCAACAACCAGTTTCCTTAACAGTTATTATAATGTGTTGTAATAAGAACAGATGTTTTTAAATGAACATACTGTGTTTTAATGTGTTTGAAAAGCAAAGCCATGCAACATCTAATTGTACTTGAATGTATTTTAAAAGGCTTCATTCATTGGGGTTTTGTGGCATACTGCTTACTAGCATGGATAAATTTTGTTCAAGCGAGATGTACAGTCCGAGTTTTCCCAAATTTTACTTAATTTCTCCGTAACCTGATTTTTAAACACGTAGAGAGGTACTGGTGTCCACCAGCATTGCTTTACTGTCCCCATTGACTTGTTCTCCCCACACATACATATTCTTTCCACATACGTATGTATTTTTAGCACTTCCTCACTAATCACAGAATCGTAGAATGGTGTAGTCAGAAGAGACCTTCAAATTTGCAGTCAAACCTCACTGCCATATCCAGGCACATCTTTCACAACATTAAAATTGCTCAAAGCCCCATCCTTCAGTTCTATTAATTATTTTAGGCTTTGTTCTCCCCCACCCACCCTGCTTTTTTTTTTTTTTTTTTTTAATTGTCTCACTGAGAAAATGCTAGCTAAAAATTCAAAAGGAAAGAACTGTACTATTTTTGCTCTGTAATATTTTTCTGCATCATCTTGTTTACTGCTAGCAACAGCCTCTCTAAAAAGGTAAATGAGAATCCTCCCAGTGGAGGCTATGATTAGTTGTTAGCAAATGTCAGCAGATCTTATGAACTCTATTAGTTGATTTAACTTCTGAACCGTTTCCCAGCCTTTTGAGGCTTTTATTAACCTGCTATCGTGTTCAACTGAAAATGAGGAAAACTGGAAGATCTTTTAAAAGATGCAGGGCTGAAAAGAAGAAAAGTCTGTCAAGGTTAATATAATCTCACTAAAATCTGTGCAGTGCATACCGTGGTGTGCATTTGGATGCTGGTGTAGCAATTCCTAAAAAGAGGTTAATGGCATAGCTGTCAATGTTATGGTGTCTTATTGTTTGCTGTAGTGTTTTGGGGCACTGCAGGAATACCCATTGAACGCACCCACAGCATAAGCAGGCAGGTACATAAAATTATGTGGGACACAAAATAAGTAACTACAATCTTTTAAATCATGTTACTAAGCCTAACTTAAGGATTTTCAGGTGGTCAGGAAAAAGATGTAGAATCTCAATGTTTATAGACTATCTTCACACAGGTGTTTTTGTTTTGTTCTCTATGAGCATTTAGACTTTGTCCTTCCTGGCACTTTCTGCAGGTCTGCACTGATATTTGAAGAGAGCAATGAATGGTAGCAGAGTTGATGTGTACAGGTTGCTAGAACAGTGAAGTGATCACGCTGAGAACTGCACACTCTTACTGGAATATTATGGTAACAAGGATGTGCATGGCGACCTCTTACAGAAACCTGAAAGGACATTGAAATTCTGTCAGACCTCAGCAGTTACCTTTTGGAAAGTCATCTTTTTAAGTTCTTAACTGCTGGAATAGAGTAATAACCATAGGCTTCTCCTTATTCCATAGGTGCCTGCTTTTGTGCAAAATACCTTTTTCTGCCCTTTTTAAATAGAGCTTATTTCTGCATCTTCCACATGAGCAAATACCGGAACATGCTTTCTTTCCCCTGGAAGGCACCCTTTCAAATGATTCAAGATCATTATTACAGAAATACTAACAACTACTGTCCAATTTTTACTGAGGCCTTGAGTAACCTGTACTAGTGGGAGGTGTCCCTGCCTATGGCAGGGGGTTGGAACTAGATGATCCTTGAGGTCCCTTCCAACCTTACCATTCTATGACTCTATGATTCTATGAATTTTTACTAGGTATTTTTCTTCAAGGCATAGACATGCCTGTGTGAAGAACTTATTTTTAAATCATAATTTGTCATAGTTGTATTTTGCTTTTGAGCAAGGAGAACTTTTTCAAAGTTCTTAGAATAAAATCCCATAGTGACTTTTCTTTTGCAACTTCCTTTTCTAGACTGCGTAACTTTTTGATCCTTTGCATTTATTCACTAGACTATTATATAGAGACTTTCACAAGAGTTGTTTAACACACTCTCTACCATTAATGCTTCCTTCTTAGAAAATATGTGAAAGAAAATAAATAAGAGGCACTAGCATAATTTGTATGAGTTATGTTTTAGTGCAAGCTGAAGGCGTAAGTTATACTGGTCAGCTGCAATTTTATTTTATGACCAAGTGACTATAACTGAAGGTGGGTTTTATTATCATCATTATAAGACTGTGCAAGTAAAACTGTTCCTTTAAAGCTGATTATTTTTTTTTCAAAATAAATAAATCTCTACTTTGTCACAGAAAATTGTAATGTGTGGAGGAAATTATCTGGATGAACACATGGACAAGAGGATAATCAAATCACTAGTTTTCTAATCATCTACTGAGAATAAATAATTTTAGAGCTTCTAGTCTATTCTGAAATTTTCTCAAATTCTCAAGAAATATCTTAGGTCCTAATCTTGTTAAGATCCAAGACATTTTGTGTAGAAACTTGAAATAAGGATCTGAAGTGTTGTATGCTGTTTATATGACTAGAACATATGAACTAAATTCACCAATTAAAGTCATATGGAACATAAAACTGTCTGGTATACAGGAAGAAAGAGAACATAGAGATTATAATTCTTCCTTATGGCTTACTGTTAGGCTTAAGTCTTAACACTTAATGGTAATATTTGCAACATTTTCCACACCAGATCATTCCTGTGATCTGTTACATCTGCAGATCAGAAATGTATCAAAAGAACTAAGAGTATGCTAAGGTTTTCCAAGAGAATTCATACTATTTAGCAATTAAATTCTTCTGATTATAGGCAAGTGAAGCAAGTATCATGGGCTTTGATAGTACACAAAGATGTGCTTGGTTGCGCTAGAATTTATCAACTCCTCTAAGTGCACTAAGTAACTGACTACTACTACACTCCAATAAAGGTTTGGTTGTGGTACATAACTTTTATACACATTTATATACTGGAATGCTTTTGCTAATAGTGCTCGCACCGTCTAAAATTTATCTGATGTTTAAGTCTCTTTTTGAGATAAACCCAAAGATTTATTAGCAACACAGAACAGCAGAAATAGTGTCGAAGATAGAAAATAAAAGGCTGTGTTTTAAAGTAGAGCGGAATTAGAGTAAGCAGGAAGCTTCTGACCTGCATTGGATGGGAGCAGAGTTGGCAGCAGTTCAGAGCTTCTGTTTTTAACAGTCATGCAAAAGACAGTGCCTTACCATGCTCTTACCCACTGATGATGCAAGGACATGCTGGTCTGGTTCAGGGAGAAAGTGATTTTTTGGTAGCATTTTCTCATTCACTTTTGTCTGAATAAATTGATGAAAGGCAACGACTGATGGTGGGAGGATTTGAGGGCTGCAAAACACATGTTCAAAATTAAGGAGTGACTTTTCTGTCTTTGCAATTAGTGAATTACTTTTTCTAGATGCCAAATAGCTTGAGATTAGAAACAACATGGCATCCATTAAGTATTTAAACCTTACATTTCTAGAGGCGGAAAATCAGCCTTAGTATCTTTCCCTCTCTCTTTTTTATTCCCTAACAAAAGCCCTTTATAAACAGGCTTGTATCAGCCATACTGATACAGGAAGGCAGTCTTTTTGTTGCTTATTTAGCCAACTCAGAAGACACAAGTAACACAGACACTATCTTTCCCCAGATGTATGAAAATGTGAGACTCTCTATTAATAGTACCTGTCGATATTGATGAAGAGGGCTAGAAAGAAGCAGCACCATCTGCTGACTGAAACACATCATTGCCAATCCAAATCAGACCTAGAAATTGCAGTACAATCTGTGTGTTCTAACCACGTGAATGTAATTACCAGACTTCCCTTGTTTACTAGCTAACTAAATAACAATAATAATAGCTGTGGTTGTGGGTTCTTATTATGTAGTAGCTCTCCCGTTTTCTCTTTTTCTCCCCCTCAGAATGTAATTTTTTATTCAATCCAGATTTAAAAGCTGGTCTTGTCAAAAGAGACCAATTCAGTTGATGGTAGGGACTTTTAAATAGCTGATTGTTAATGTTATATGTAGCTTCTGGGTTAGTGACATTGCTTGAGGGATAGGAAGCTGCTGAAATTTGTACATACACAATAAGTAAATAAAGTGGTAGAAATCTGAAGTTTCAGGTCCTCAAAGATATGAATGCACCTAATGAATGTACTGGAAATAGGAGTTTGGGGAATTGGTCTTGCACAGGTGAAGTTCTCTTTCACTCTAATGGAGAACTTCAGCAAGAAGGAGAACAGGTTGGGATAAATGTTATCCATTCCAAGCCCTTTGTCGTTAGCCAGTGAATCTTAATGGTGAGGTTATCTCCTGTGGAAAGCTTTATTCTTTTGAGATTGCTTTTTGTATTCTGTCAGGTCCCCACTGATTAACCCAGTGAGTCTCTGGAGAAGGTGGTATTTCTCTATTTTGGCCCGTTCTAAACTTGATAAAAAAAAAATTTTAAAACTTCAGTTTGAAGTTGATTAAGATCAACTTAAATACAGTCAGTTAGGTAAAATAGCAGTAGATATGGCTATGAGACTGCAGAAAAGGAAGAAGTGATAACAAGTTGATGTCTGTGATGTGCCCAAATAGTTCTGTGCTGTGATTAAAATAGAAATATGCAAATGTTCTGTCAGAAGTGACTTGCTGCTACTTACTTAAATGTTGTTGTTTTAATACTTATATATATTTTTTTCCTATCCCCCAGAATCCTAGTTCCTCAGTCCACAAGGACAATTTTTCTACATCAGTCTTAAGTAAGTATTCAGTTTATTCCTTTCTTGAATGTCCAGAATTTTCAGTACTCCTTGGAGAAGATTTCATGAAAAAAAATTTAGTGATGCAGATGTTTGGGTGCTTCATAAACCTCTTAGAAACTACAAGTACTGGCACTAATTGTCCATTAAATACTTTCTCTGACATTTGCTTAAAAAAACAGACGAAGACTACCTGCTACATCCTACTTCACAAGCTGTTAGCTAAGATTACATTGTGCTAGGCCTCTATGTTTATTGCTGTTTAGTTGTTGGAACTTTCGTTTGGTCTGATAGTTTATTTTTCATTTGCTCTGAGTCATTTTTTCCATTTAAAGTTGTTTGGGGAGATTCATAGTGATTTTGTTTTGGTTTTGGTGGCTTTTTTTGTTTGTTTGGGTATTTTGTTTTGTTGTTTGTGGTGGTGTTTAGTGTTTTGGTTTTTTTAAAATGCAGTTGGAATTAGCATATATTTCTAAAACTGTAAAATTACTTCAAGGAATTAAATTTTGAAACAGAATTTCCATGGTGGTGTTCAACATTTGCAAGTTTTTTAATTTCAGAAGCCTAAACAAACCCCAGCATTTGAATGCTTTAGGAACGTTGGTGATCTAGAACTGTATTTGGTCTCTAGAATGAGCTATTTGTAAACCCAAATGCTGGGAGTTGAAACCCAAACATTTTCCTTGATTTCTTTACTCCTTATGCTTTCTTTTTGAAGTGCTAAATAGATTCAGAGTTTCTCAAGCTGCAGCCTGGGCTTTGCTGAAAGCTTTGGGAGATTTAACAAACTTTCAACAAACCAGCCTCCAGCTTTTGGTATGTAAATAAGCTGCTGCTTAGTTCTTGTGTTTTACTTTTTTGATATAACAATTAAGGAAAAATTGCTTAATCACCTCCTGGATAAATGGCCTTACTAGGAATTGGGAAAGTCAGAGAAGTCCTAAACCAACAGGCACTTTATGCTAAACATTGACTCATAAAATCAGTGCAGAAATTTAAGTTATTCTTTGTTCTGTAATCAAATGAAGAATAGTTGGAAGTTAAACGTAATTAAAGTAGTATTTGTCCCTTGTTATTTCAGTGTAATTTTGACAATCAGAATAGGAGTAATGTGGCTGGTGACTTAAATGCTGAGTTTTATGAGTAACAACTCCCCTGAAATATATTCTTCGAGACTTTTCTCCAGAAGTGGCATAATAATGAAGTAATCAACCTGAGACTGAGCTGGGTTGATGTGAAGGTTTGGGAGTTCCCCACCCCCCCACACTTTGTAAAATGACCCAGACTAGCACTCAGTCGGCTGGAAGTTAAATGATGAAGCTATATTTACAGCTTTGCACAATGTACAGCAGATATTTACACTATATACACAATATTTACAGAAATATAAAAGTAAAAGGTAATACAGCAACACAACTCCCCTCCCAGATATCAGAGACCCCAGGAGGGGCTCCCAACCACCCTTCCACCTTCTCCCCACGGGGCTCCCAACCACCCTTCCACCTTCTCCCCACCCCTGTACCTTACCCCAAGGTTTGCCTTACGTGCAAGGTAAATTAGGAGGATCGGCCAAGGGGGTTAGAAGAAAAGTGGTTAGTGAGGATTAATCAGCAGAGGAGCCAGAGCCCAGAAGCTGCTAGATCCCACCAGCAGCTCCTGCTCAAGCAAGCGACAGAGAGCAACTGACTTATCAATTGTTTTGGTTAGTGTTCCCAAACAATTCTCCAGCAAGCGTATGAGTGAAGTAGACATCATGATGTTTTCCTTTCACAGCCTATAGTGTCATTTTCTCTATTAAAATATTCCAATTAGCCTCAAACCAGCACAGTTGATTATAGCTTTTTTAAAATACCTAGCATATATTTCACCGAGGTAAGCACAGGAGATAGTGGAGACTTAGAAAGAGTTGTCCACTTTTTATGTTGAAGTAAACTGCTTGTTCTCCTGTTTTCTGATTGATGGATACTAGAAGACAAATTCTGAATAACTGGAAGTGATTGTCTTGTAAAAGAGTTACTAGCCATAGGAAATTACTGAAGTCATAATAATATTGCTCATTAGTATACACTATGGCAATACAGCAGTGAACCTCATTCGCTGTGAATACACTGCTAACACTTTGGTGAATCTTCCAGTTGCAGACAGATTTTCTCGCTTTAAAGTGAAACATGCCACGTTATTGAAAAATACATACAAATTTTGAGGTCCCGTTTTGTTTATACCTATATTCCTTTCCTGACAGTTGGTCAAGTTCTGTGGTTTAATCTGACAAGAGATGTATCTCAAAAAAAGCCTACAGAACTTAGTTTTTTTCCCCAATGCCAGTGCAGGATCTCACTTATCTAGCTTAAGCTCTGTGGTCTTTGGCTCTAAGAACTGAGCTCTACTTTCCTTAGCATCAATGATAGGATTTTGTTCCAATGGGCCAAAAATTGTGGACAAGGGCAACTCTTGGAATGGAGTCAGACTGAATTTATATCTAAATATTTCAGATAAATGCATTTATATTCAGGGTTTTTTTCCATGTGTTTTGAGAGAATGTACACAGTAGGACAAACTAATAAAATGTTGCTTTAGCATGTTATAGATTAAATGATTCAGTTGATTTTTAGAGCACAGTTCAATATCTATAGCATTGTTAGCTTTATTTCAGATACATGAGATACTTCAGTTAGTCTCTGTCTTCCACTTGGAAAGTGTTTTATTTAGGTGATGGTTGGTATTTTGAGTCCTTGGGGCCATGATTTCATTATCTGTTTAATGTACCTAAGTATAAAGGAGGGACAGTATGTCCTATGAGCAAAAAGATTTTTGACAGTGTTCTGTCTCTGGTTTGTAGGAGTAGTTGCTTTTAAACATTAATCTCATTTCTAAAAATTGCTGTGAAATACTCAATTTGAATAACTGACATTGCCATTATTTTCCTTGTCAACCAAAGCACATAAAAAATTGGTCTGAGTGCTGTGCAAAATTCCAAGTGCCACCGAGTGTCTCTTGCATTAAGGCAACTTTAGAGAGAGAAGAAGCAATAATAAAGGTTTAAGAAAAAAAAAGTAAATGCTTATTTAGTTAATGTGCCTGGAAAAAACTTTAATTCACTTCAGTAGGAGTAGGAGTGAGCTTTGAAGCTGGATTGAGCTTGTCTAAAAGACTGATCTGTATCCTGAAAATTGATAAGCATTGCTTTGTCTTGATTACTTCTGCATTGCCTACCTGTGATTGCAAGTACAAATGATAAAATTCTGTGCTGTGAAAGGAGCTAATCTTGTAGGTGTTATGGTCCTGAACACGTCCTAAGATTACTTTAAAGCATATTTGCACAAATAGTATGGTTAATGCTACAGACTGCAGAGCCAGGTGTGCTAGAGAGCTGTTCTTTATTGCCTATCACTCTCGCTCTCTGCATCCTTCCACAATGTTATCTATCTACTTAATATATTTTGTATTTATAATTTGAGTGATACAAGCAGTGAATGCTTTTCTCTGCCATCTCATCCTGAGAACAGGTATCCTTAAACATCGTGCTCTTACTACCACCATTTCATGCTATGGTCAGGAACAGCTTCCACTAACCCAGGTTGCTCAAGACCTCATCAAACCTGGCCTTGGTGGTCAGGTTGCTCAAGGCCTCATAAAACTAGGGCAGGGGCATCCACAACATCCCTTGGAAACCTCTTTCAATGTCTCACTATCCTCGCAGTGAATTTCCTCCTAATATCCAATATAAATATATCCTCTTTCAGCTTAAAACTGGTACCCCTTTTCCTGTTGCTACGCTCCCTGACAGGGTCCCTCCCTAGCTTTCCAACAGGCCTGCTTTTAAGTACTGGAGGACCGCAATAAGGTCTCCTCATAGCCTTCTCTTCTCTAAGCTGAACAACTCCAACTTTCTCAGCCTTTCTTCATAGGAGAGGTGCTCATTTTTGTGCCCTACTCTGGACCCACTCCAACAGGTTCAAGCCCTTTTTGTGCTGAGGGTTCCAAGGCTGTACACAATACTCTAGGTGAGGTCTCACCAGAGCAGAGAGAATCACTTTCCTTGAGCTGCTTTCAATGTAGCCCAGGATACAGCTGGCCTCTTGGGCTGTAAGCACACATTGCCAGTTCATACTCAATCTTTCACCCACCAGTACCCCAAGTGCTACTCTGTGGGGCTACTCTCAATCCTCTCGTCACTTAATGTAGTCTTTTGTGCATTTTTAACCACATTCACATTCATTTGTAAAACCAACATGTAATAAAGATTCATAGGAGTAAAAAAATAATTGACTGTACTGTGTTAGTCAACTTGTGATGCTTGTAACCTCCTTCCCTGACTGGGCTGCTTTAACTATGATATGTTCCTATATATGCACCATCCAGTTAGGAGGCTGTTGCCATATGCACTTAACAACCTTGAACGGAAATATATTTTTATGAAATGGAGATATTCCTAGGGTCTAATAATTGTACAAAGCTTGGAGCATACCTGTTTCAGGTTGCTTGAAAAGGAGATGATGCCAACTGTTTTGATTAGGCGCTTTCCTGTGTTAATTCCTTCTGGAATTTGCACTGGTTTAATAGTCTTCTGTGATATTAAAGTTGCTTATTAATCTGTGTTGGTCTTCATAAGTAGTCTTCATTAATAAACTCAAGACATCTTTAAGCATCTGATGGGTGGGTGGCATTGACTGAGGATTTGAAGATTCTGTATATTTTAGGCACCAAAGTTACCTTGTGGATTTAGCACTGGTTTTGTATAGCAGCCTAAAGTGACAGAGCCCATAAATAATGTACAAAACTGTACATTACAAGAGAAGAATAAAAATCTATGCCTCCAGTTAGTATGTATCTGTCATTTGTTTATCAAATGAGACTGAACCATCTGAAAACATGAACTCATAAAATCAGAGATTGTTTCAGAACTGCATATGCATTGTTTGTACTTAGTTATCCCCTTATGTACACCTTCCAAATGATAGACTTCAATATTTTTTTGAAGTGTGATGCTAGGGGGTAGGCTTTTTTTTTTTTTTTTTTTAAATGAATAAATAAAACTTCTGTTAATCTCATGAGAGGCATTATTTTACCTTGGATGAGACACGTTTGGGTCTAGTTTAGATTTCTCTGGTTATTCAGACACTGATTACTTACTGTTGGGGAATTTGTCAGACCCTTGATAAGGATCAGCCTTGGTAACTGTCTTCCAGGTGCCCTGTCTTCCTATGCTCATCATAACTCTAAACTTTGACTAATGCTTCATAATACTTTCTGTACTCTTCAAGTATAGTTACTCTATTCAGACATGGCTGAACAAATTGGCCTCTGCTCTGTTATTAGGTGACAGACCTGGATGCTCCTACGTTCAGTCGACTGTGCAAGCCAACAGTCACATTGCTCTTTTGGTTTTGGACGTCTCTGTGTATTTAGGTGTGTTTTGAACTGTCACAAAGACAAGCAGAGATAACTATTATTTTTGCAAGACAAAAGGGAGATCCGTTTGGCTGGGGAAATAGACAGCTCTGAGCCCATGTGCTGGTTTTTCAAGTTACCTTAGGTAAGCACAGAGGAGCCATAAAATGCTGAGGAAATCCCTTCTTAGCCTAGCTACGTACATACCTGTATATGTATACCTAGTATAAATAGTTTTATTGGTCTCTTGCACATACCTTTCAGAACAAAATTATCTCATCCTCTCCAAAATTCTGTAGCTTTATTGTTTCTACAGCATTCGGTGTTGTTTTTCACATTCAGTATATAGCAAACATTCAGTGTGCACTTCAAGTTTTCTTTGCAATAAAACTAGCCACTTTAAAAACAAAACTGTGCAATGTAGCATTTGCCTACCATTGCAATCCAAAGTAAGGCAAAACATGTGTTTTGTGGGAGGGACGATGGCAAAAACCTAAAGAAATCCTAACAGCTAAACAAAAACCAAAACAAAGAAACACACTTATTGCTAAAGAGCCACTTGGGGCACCAATTCCCTTCTGCTTTGGAAAATTGTAATCCCAAAGGAACCTTTCCCTGGCAGTGTTTCAAGGGAAGGCTCATATTTTCATTAAAGTTCTCTTGGAAAGTATCTTTAATTAGATCTGGACTGACTTGGGTTTCTTTAACACAAATGTCCTTTTTTTGTGTTTGTGGTGTTGTCAATCTTATTTTTGCATTGGTCGCACAAATATTTGAAGAATGCTGATGACAGGAGTGTAAAATTCCGTTGTATGTTTTCACAAAAGTGTTGAGACTTTGCTAGTGTAAGAGTGCATAAATTAACATCTGTGTCAGATTACACTGAAAAGTGACATTAGAAAAAGAACTCAGGTTACTGATTCTTTTTGGAGATCCAGCTAATCCATTTGCAGCTTTAGGCATTTGACTCTTATCTTGTTACCTTTCACATCCACACTACTCTGGACAATCTGTACACGAATTTGCTTACCCATTTTGATAAATTTATTTATATTCTACCTCCATAAACGTCAGCTGTAATTGAGGACACACCTTCCACTAGTGCAGGTTGCTCAAGGCCCTGATCTTGATCAATTCTAGGTAGGGGATATCCACAACATCCCTACACAAACTCTTCCTGCGTCTTGCCACCCCCTCACTGTAAAGAATTTTTTGCTGATATCTAGTCTAAATCTCCTCTCTTCCAGCTAAAGCCACTACCCCTCATCCTAATACAAGTCCATGTAAAAAGGCCTTCCCCAGCTTCCCTGTAGCCCAGTCAGGCATTGGAAGGCCACTATAAGGTCTCCTCAGAGCCTTTTCTTCTCCAGGCTGAACAGTCCCAAGTTTTGTTGTGGTTTGCTGTGTTGTGATTTGTGTTCCACAACTTTCTGTCTTAAGTAGCTGTTGCATGACTGGAACAGATAAGTAAAGCAAACTGACTTGTGGTCATTCTTACCTTACGTACCTTCCTTGTTTGTGCTACAATGATTTCAGATGGCACGTTCAATTTCAATTAAAGCTTCTCAAGTTTATCACATTTTTCTCTGAGTTATGACATAAATTTAAAAAAAAAAACCAAACAAAAAACCATTTTGGTCAGGAAAAAATATGCTCCAGTCATGCAACAGCTACTTGGACAGGGTACTCCGCTTATCTCAAAGTAGATTTTTTTTTTTTTCCCCTTCTGATGTTTATGTGATAGATTTTTTATTTTTTTTAATTGTTTGGGACTAGAAGTATCTATTGCTTTTTAGCTAAAATTAGAGGGGACTGAAGTTAATGATCAAGTAATTCTCTGAGTTGTATGTCCTTCTCCTGGCACAGCTCATCAACTTTATGGCTTTGCATTATTTGCAATCTGCAGCATTAATTATTTTTTGTCGAAGAAATGAAGACTGATTTCCTAAAGTATTTCTGAAGTTCTTGGGTGCAAAGGCTATTTAAAAGCTAATCAGTCATGCTTTGAGTTTGCTTGTGCAGACTGAAACTTTCCCAAGGGTGCACTACTGTCTCTGGAAGATACCTTTGTGTTCTTGTGCTTTTTCCTGCTTATGCATTCATAGAATCATTCAGGTTGTGAAAAACCTCCAAGATCAAGTCCAACCTTCAACCCAACACCACCATGCCCACTAAACCATGTCCTGAAGCACCATGTCTTAAACATTTTGTGAACACTTCCAGGGATGGGAGCTCTACCACTTCGCTGGGCAGCCTGTTCCAGTGTTTGATTGCAGTCATCAAGGCTTCATCTCTTGCTTTTTCTATTAGGGATTGATGAAAATCATTATTAAACTCCTTTCTATGCCCTTAGTCTTTTAAGATCACTGTGGCCTGTCTAGCACATTATTCTGTTGTTACTTGAAGCACCTAGAATTACTATCTCTGGAGTTTTCTCCAAGTCTTTCTCCCTTTAACATTGTAATTGTGTTCTTTATCCCGTGTATCTTCGTTTAGGCCTTTTTTTTTTTGCTCTTTTCCTAGATTTTTGGGTTTTATTTACATGATTTTCAACTAGTGCTCTAAAAATATTTATCAGAAAACTGTCTCTAATACCATTGTTCTTCTCATCAAAGTAAACTTGAGAAATGCTTTCCAGAGTTGAAACTGCAAACCAAAATGTACAACATGGGCAACCAAAACCCAGGAACATTGGTTTATGACACTCTCTGGAACTCTTCTCCCACACTAACTTCTGTTTATTCTGCAGGCTATAAAAGAACTCTATCTCACATACTTATCACCCTCCTCCTCTCTTTCTGACACCCTTCTCCTTCCTTCTCTTTAACATTCTTTTTGCTTCATAGGTACCAATTACCTTTCTTCACAAAGATAGTCTAATAAGTGTGTAGCTAACTAAACTCAGAAATTGTTGGGAACATGTGTTTGTAAAATAGCTCTTTTTCAGACTTGCAGAAGGGCTGGTGTGTTTGAAAGCTTGTCCATTTTTTTCAGCTATACCAGCTGGTCTGGGAAAAGATATTTCCTCCTTCCACAAGCCCTGTTTTGCATTACCAGCTTGCAATTTTAACCTCATATGCTGATAACAATTAAAATAAGATGACGTGTCCACAGAAATTGTGACAAACTACTTCATTAGCATAGTACCTTTTCCTATTTGAGCATCCATCTGTTTACAGAGCAATACTAACTTTTAACATGCTTTTTTCCCCCATGTCTATGAATATACATATTTGAAAGCTTTTCATATACATATATATATATATTTCACTCGTTTGCTGTCAGATGGTTTAGATTCCTTTCTAAATTGCAGCCACAAAACTTCCCATGATATGAGAAAGAAATAGGTCTGTAAATCTTTGAAAGATTTCCCAAAGCTCCTTTAATATTTGAACTGGAAATCTGTGATTTAAGACACTTTGTTGGGGAACTATTGTTATTGAGTTTTTTCTGATGTTCTCGACTGCAGAATCTCTCTGTAGAGATTCTGTGGGTAGTGACTATCTGTTCTTCATCTGTGCTCCCAGTGACCCACACGAATATCTAGCAATACTTGCCATGACTGTGAATTGCACAAATACACTGAAAGAAAACTTTCAAACAGTCTTTCTACATCCCAAAACTCCTTTGAAACCATCTTCTAATCTTTGCAGGGCTTTAACCATTGCATAGAGTAAGGATACGTAGGTATTAGCTATTCTAATAGATTATGGTGGGTTTTTTTCTGCAGGTATCAGTGCTTTACAAAGATACTTTACTATCCTGTCTGATAGGGAGCTGAGTTACAGAGAGACAACTGTGAGCTCAGATTTAGTCCAGCTATTCAGTGGCAGAATGAATTCTGAACTGCAAATCTCTTCTAGTCCTGCACTCACAACTTGACTGTGCTTCCTCCTCAGTAGTTTGTTACTTATATCAGATGAGTACACACACCCCACTGTACACCTTCCCCCTTAGACTTCATTGTACTTCCAAATACTTAATTTGCATTGAGTTCAAGATATAAGCAGCTGATTTGGATTCCCAGGAACAATGTAATGGAAGTGTCAACAGTTGGTAAACTACATCAGTACTGTAGTTGAGAGTCTGACATACAAATCTGCCATTATCTGGTAAATGAAAAAATGGTGCATCTGTCCAACCTGTTACAGAAAATATTTTATTTAAAATATTTCTTCCTTTAAAAGGAAGGAAATAATACACAAAAATAATAAATTCATAGAATGTAGCATGAGGCTGCTGTAAAAGGCTCGCTTTGGCAGCTGATTGTATTAGTGTGAGAACATCACTGTGCTTGATTTATAGTCCTGGTTTACAAATGTGTCAGGTTTTTTTCCTGTCTTGATTTCATGGTCAGTATTAGAAATTCCCAAGAATTTTTCATCCTCTCCTTATCTGTTTGTTTGGGCTGTTTTGTTGTTTTGAGGGTTTGGTTGTGGGAATTTTTGTTCTTGAAGGGAATGTAAATCTTGGATCTGGGTCCTTGTTATTGATAAGATGTGTTACTTCACAAGGAGCGTTTTCTTTCCACAGTAACCATTAATTTGTTACTGTAATCTGAGCAAGCATTTGTGTAATGAAGTCCTATCCTTATCAGAGTTGATTTGAACCTCTAATTACTATGTCACTATCAAATGCTTTTTCAAAGAAGATCATGGCTTGGTTGAATAAATAATAAAGATGTATATAGAGTTTGGTGAGTATTTTATAAATTATTTTTTATAAATTATTTGTCCAGATATAAACCAATCATTTTGTTTGACTGCATAAATTGTCTTTTATGTTCTTCCTGGAAAAAAACAACCAGCCTGGGAATTGCTTTAAAAAAGGAGTTATCTTGTATGCAAAATGTTTGCCCTGAATTTTTACCCTAGTCATTCTTGAAATCAGCTATTGAAAAACACAGCTTTATCACGTGCCTTTGATAAATAAAAATGCAGGGTAAGCATGTCAGAACAACAGCCAATCTACAGGTGTTGAACAATTAAAGAACTAAAGTATGATAATAATAAAGCAAAGATGCTGAAAAAGCTGAATTCAGTCTGTTTAGCGTTTGTTAGTATTTTAGCCAGATTTGGTCAAGTTAGAGGCACTGAGGTGAAGGGTGATGCAAGAGAATCGGCAAACTGTTGTTTGCATTGTGGTTAAGGTTTCAGGTTGACGTAATCCCTTGCAGACTTCTGTGGTTTAGTTTGGAAGGAACATAGATGAAGTTACTTAGGTTTCATTTTTATGTGAGTTTTTTGTTGGGTTTGGTTTTTGGTTGGTTGTTTTGGTTTTTTTTTTCGGGGGGGGTGGGTTGTTTGGTTTTTTGGTGGGGTTTTTTGGCTTTGCCTTTTTTTTTTTTTTTTAAATGAGCTGAACTTTTATTCTGTGATGAAAGATTATGGCCAAGGTAATTATAGACACAGTGATGGTGGGACCATGACAAGGCAGCAGTGGTGGGGACCTGGCGACAGTGCAACAAGGGAGGCTGGCATAAGCAGTTTCTGCCAGCATTAATATTGAAAGATCCATTCAAGAGCAGCCTTAATTTGAATCCCATTCTATGTGTATTTCCCAGGGTGT
Organism: Eubucco bourcierii; assembly: GCA_013396675.1. Classification (NCBI taxonomy): domain Eukaryota; kingdom Metazoa; phylum Chordata; class Aves; order Piciformes; family Ramphastidae; genus Eubucco; species Eubucco bourcierii. Next base: position 324,046 of record VWZE01018578.1, read on the forward strand.
TGGTGAGACTTTTCTAAATATTTTGCCAGCTCTGTGCTGTTTCAAGCATGTCTTGTCCCATGGTTTTCCAGCTTTATTCAGGTTTTGCCTCAGTGAAATCCAAAATCAACTTAAAAGAACTTCTCTCTCTCCCGCTCTTTCTCTAAGCATTTCATTATTTCTCTAATTGTAAGTGCGATGTTATTCTAATCCAGTCAGGAAACAAATATTCTACGAAATGTATTAGGAATGAGAAATATCAGCATATTTTCAAATGGTCAATACAGAAGACATGCACAACTGAACAGGCAAATGTAACTGAGTTACTGGAAAGTTTAATATTGGAGATGCATTGCGTTGACGATAGTATAAATGGTGGACAGGCCTCTACAAACATTTGCTCTCACTACACTCCACCACTTAGACTCCTAAGAGAAAGGAAGTTGACAACAGTACTACAAAGACATAAGAAATGATCTTGTCTCCCAAGCCCTCTCCTTTGTCTAAGAGGACACTTTGTGGAGGCAAGGGGGAGGGAAGAGAGTTTCCTCCAACCACTACAGTTCCATCACATGCAATATTACCCCAGTAGTGATTGTTATGGCTAATAGTCATGGACAGCAACTTTATTCATCCAACAAAGAAAAGCAGCACTGCAGTCTCTAAGATATGAAGCTTTCTCTGTTAAATTTGCCATGGATGGTTGGATTCATCAGTTTGTATGCATCTTTGACTGATACATCGTGCTAGTTGCTTTAGGCAAACACACACTAATTAGTAGAACAAATAGAAACCCCTGAGGATGCCCATGCTTAATGACATTGCCCATATTCTAAACCCTTTCTTTCTACTACAAATTACTCATTTCATGGCTGTAGGCAGTGCAAGTTAATTTGTCTGTATTAGTTGCTAAGTTGAAGCCATTTACTTTTAACAAGACACAGTATTACACCTTTCTAGGAAACTTTCCAATACTTTTGTTTTTAAACAAAGAAACTGGAATTAACTGGCATGGGGGATTCAGGGAAGAGATCCAGAATCTGTTTTAAGTTTAAAGGCTTGATAGATGCCGATGAACTGGTTAGCTTTTAATTAGTTTGGTACCGTATAAACCACTGAAAAACTGAAGAGAACTTGAAATGAAATCCACTGAGTAGTGTTGAGTTAGAACCCGTAACTGTGGCTCAGAACAAAGGCAGATTGTGGAGAAGTGTGCACAGTTCCTGTCATGAATGCTTCAGTCTGTTAATTGCTTTTCTGTCAATCTCAGCAAAATAAATGAGAAGTCAGGTATGGAGAATGAAGCAAAATCACAGGCATCTTGTACTAGTACAGTTATAGTTGTCATTTTCAGTTGCATATTTGCTTGCTTTTCTTCACTGATAAATTTGAAGAATCTGGATAAAGTAATAAACATCTTCTGATAAAATGAATGAGATTAATGTAGTGGTCAAATCATACCCAAGAGTCTATGACATTTCTAGAAGTTCCAAAATTCCTCAGAAATTGTGCTTAATGCAGTTGTGTTCATCAATCTGCTACAGTCTTGTCCCAGAGAAAGTGGTTAGCAAGGGTTTTGTGCCATCTTGTACATCTGGCATCCTCAAAGTGTTCAAGTCCTGCTCGAGAACATACCTTTCTGACTTTGTCCTCCACTTACAAAGCAACGGAGAAGGGGAGAGAAGAGCAGCATCTGGGGATAAAGACACTGGAATTTGTGACCCCCCAGGAATCTAGGTTCCCTGTTTTGGTTGTTTGGGGTTTTTTTTCCCCCACTGTTTTGAGTATCTTTTGTGGATTTAGATCAGTAGTTCAGCGTCATTGTTCCTCACCGCGCCCTATAAAAAGGCGAAACAATGAGACCTGGCTGTCCTTGTTTTCTCCTATTTGCACCTTCATGGATTTTTCCAAGTGTTGGAGCAGACCTCCTGCGTTTACTTGAGTGAGCTGTGCTTATAGCTTTCACGTGTGCATGGGATGTTTTGCACGCACGCTTGCATAGCCTGCATTTCCGAGGTGCACAGTTGTAGGCTGATGTAGAGATTAATCTCGCGTTTCTGGCATAACCGCCTCTGCATCTCTTCTCTGTGGCACTGGAGATGCTCACAGCCGAGAACCTGCAGCTGATACTCCTTGCCTGTCAAGTGTGCAGAGAGCAAGCGGTTGCCGTGGTCCTTTTATGCTGATTTGATCATGTTTATCGTGTCTGCTGGTTTGGAGAAATATTAGACGGGGGTGGGAGAGCGGGGAGGTGTCGAGAATTTCTTTGAGCCTTGTTATCCCCACAGTAACTATAGACTTTGGCAGGAATGCGGGTGATTAATTTCAGGTCTGGGGGCTTAGCCCGGGCGGCAGTAGCTCTCGCCGCTGCGCTGGGTGTCTGGGATACGGTAGACGTCCCCCGTGCTCCGCAACTCCACCGAGCCCTGTGAATTGAGCTCGGTTAAATAAACATTACCGAGCTGCTAATCACACGCTCTGAAACAAAACAGCACTTCACTTCGGGATCTGGGCAAGATCAGACTTCCCTCCCTCCTCTCTCCTCCCCTCCCCTCCCTTTCCCTCCCTCTCTGCCCCCTCCCTGCTTTTCCCCTCCCTCTCCCCGGCAGCCGCCGAGCCGGTCCCTCCGACCTGGCAGCCTCATGCTGGGGGCCGCTGCCGGCTGGGGCTGACCGAGCCCGCCCTGCCCGTGCTGCCTTGCCCGCCCCTCGGACCCGGCACCCCCCGCCGCCGGGCTCCCAGGCACCGCTGCCGCCCCGACGATTAAAAGTTGTGCGGAGCGCCGAGGATGGGAGCGCATCTGCAGCCTCTCGCCCTGCGGCTTCTGGCGTTGACTTTCCCCTTGGTGGCGAAAGGTTTCTCTGACGAAACCTTGGAGAAAACCGTGAAGTCCGAGGGATATTGCAGTCGGATCCTGCGAGCCCAGGGCACCAGGAGGGAAGGGTACAATGAATTTAGCCTCAGGGTGGAGGGCGATCCAGAATTTTACAAGCCTGGAAACAGTTACCGGGGTAAGTTGGCCATCTTCTGCTTCCCGTACTAACGATAACGGTCAGAACAAGTGTCTGTGAAACTATAACGTGTCTCTGCCTGTCATCTGTGCATCCTTTTTGGCGCGTGTGTGTGTGCTTGTGTGGGTTAAGACACATATAATCCCACGCATTACTTTATTGGGGATGCTTTCCTGACAAGTGAGAGGGAGTTGGATTTCACAGGATCGCTTTACTCCCAAACATTAACTCAGTATTAAGAGGAATTTCCTTTCTGTTATGAATCCTCTCTACCGGCTCAGCTGGTACAAGCTCGCAAGTTGAGTGATACAAAATGCACTCTCCCATACTTCTGTAATTCCCCAGTTTACCTACTGCTGTATGATTTCTTCCTATCCTTTTAATATAAGAAGCTTTAACATTCAGCAGGAAGGAGAAGACTTGGAGCTAATTGTTCTTGCCCTGAAATATGAATGTTATTATGATGAGTTAGCGTATGGGGAAACAGTGACACAGCACACTGCCAACTTCCCACATTTTCCAGTTATGTGTATCCCAATCCCCCTCTTCTCTCCACCCCCCCACCCCCCTTATTTTTTCTTTCCTCCTCCTGTGGAAATGAACAGATAGTTCAAACAGGAACGAGGCAGAGACGGTGCTAATGACCAGTGTAAATAAGAGATGGAGACGGTTCTTCGTCGAGAAGTTCGTGTACAATCCCTGAAATGAACTTCCAAAGCACATTTCAGCATATTTTTCTGTTTAAGAGACAAAGACAGTTTTTGGTCACTTTTCCTGCCTCACCTTATAGTGCCTTTGAAAAACAGCCTTTAAGGAGTGTACTCTTAACTTTTTGTGCATTAAAAGCAGTTTGAAAATCATCCTGACAGTTTTAGATACCATAACTAATGCACTTTATAGGCATCACTTTGAAAAACAAATTTTAAGAGTTTCTTCTAAGTGTTTCTCCTGACCTTCCTTAGGTTCATCGTTAAAAAGCAATGTTTTCTCATTAGGTGAGCATGGGAATCTTAATGTAGCTATGGGGGGGGTGGGGGGGAGGGGGGAAGTGTGCGCATAGCATATTCATCATGTTCGCTTAAAGGCTGAAAAATACACCTGCAGCAGTGACTAACCTGCTTTGAGCATCAGCCTGTAACTTTGCATGATTTAAAAAAAAAATATTGTTTTTATTTCTCTCAAGAATCAATTTATTTTAATATGGTGTGATGAAATGCATAATTCCTACAAATTGGATAACTGTTCCAGACATTAGGATTAGTACTTTGCCTCTGAAAGATTTCACATTGCATATCAATTTGATACATCTATTAAGGAGGATTAAAATAAGCATCAAATTCCTTGACAGTGGCAAACATGAATGTTCCTTAAAAGTTTTGGAATTGACTTCTGTAAAAGCATTATTGGATATTTTCAGTCATCTGTTAAAGTTTCTGTTGCATGGAAACGTAGTGGGAAAGAAATTCCCAGGTGATCTCACAGAACTAATTTTCTGGAGATATTAGGTCTTGTCATTAGGAACTAAATTAATACAGTCACATTAGTATATTGTAGCTCATTGGAAGTGAGAAAATTACAGCTAATGATAAAAAGTTAAAATGTAGACCAAAATAATGTACCTAAGTTTTTGGTATGTAAAGACTGAAGTATTCAGGTGGCATGTAAGCTTATCTAGACAGTCCTTTAAGGACACTTCTGGTAATGGTTGGATGAACATAAGCAAGTGTGAAATTATCCATGGCAATAGTTAAAGCTAACAGTCTTAGAGAAAGTTTCAGGAGACCATTTTTGAAGGAAATTTTGCAGTACAGTTGGAACAGCTGGAACTTTATTACCGTTCTATACAAAGGGTAGAAAATCCACATAATGATTAAAAAAAGGTGGGATCATGGCTCTTTGAGAGGGCTTTTTATCTGTAAATTACTTAGAGGTGCAACACTGCAGAAGATCTGCACAACCTTTGTTGCACTGGAGCCAAATCTGCCTGTTTCCATGGCCTCTGCTTGATTTAATGCAATCTGGATCCTTGGCACATTCAATAGCGGGCTCATGGAATAAACTAGTATTTATGCAAAGCAGCTAACACAGAAATTAACTGTACATACAAATGGCATACTCCACCAAACTGATAGTATAGGGACATCCATTTATGTCTGTGACTCAGTCATTCATCGATGTGACAATCAGGTAAGAGACACTTGAGCACTTGACTGGTGCAAATACCACAGTACTCTAGCAGTGTGGGAACCAGAAAACCATAGTTCACAGCTGCCATTTCTACTTTGGAAGATGTTATGGGTTTGCTGCAGTTATCATCCTTTAGATCAGCCAGGAGTTTTGCCTGGGTGGATATATGTGTATGGAAGTCTTGGGCTTTTCTCCTGTTGGGTTTTGTTTTGTTTTGTTTTTTCTTTCCCACCTCTCTGTAACTGTGATGTAGGAAAATGACCCTGAGCATTGACTAACCTATTTGAATGGGTCCTTTGGTCTGCAGATGCTGGCAGCAGTAAATAAAGACACATTCTTGTGTCTCAGACAATTAAAACTGAGGTAGTAGCAGGGCTGAGGAGCCTCCCTCCTTCCCTCCCTCCCTCATGTCAACAGAGAAAGAATGGCTATAGACTTTGTGGCTTCCCTAAGGGAAATGACATAACTGATTTTTAACATCTTAATTGGGACTGATGCTGTAGCCTGCAAGTGGCCTTCATTTGCCCAGTCTTTCAGGCTGCAGTATTGTTGCCTTTCCTTTTGTGGAGCAGGCAGCCAAATGCATGCAGTGGGCAGGTCTTCCCATAGTACCAGGTTTGTGGGCATACTATCTCAGGGTCAAGGTCCTCTCCTACCTGATAATTAACTTAGACCTTGATGTAGCTGCTCTTGCTTCCACTGAAGGTCAACATTTCCATCACCTTCAAAGGGCACAGATGAACCTTAAATGTTTAGATGATGTGATGGGGTAATGATTCTTTAATGTACTGATGAAGAACATTAAAGATTTGACTACTGTAGTCAAACACACCTTCTGTATGGATGCTGTTTCTGGTTTTAATGGAACCTCCACTTGTAGGCCTGTTCATCTTATTAGCTTTCAAGGAAAAGCTCATTTAATATTACACAGTTCATCGCATCCATTTGGGGACTTCTATTCTGAGGAATCTTTCTCTTTCCATTTCTTTCCCCCAGCATGCAAGTACTCTTTTCTATACTTTACAAAGAAGATCTCAGTCTGTAAATATTTTGGTGATTCTAACGTTTCACAGTTATGGATAACAGTAGATACAAAAAGTGTATTTGTTGATGCTTGTGTGATGTACAACACAGGATGTACTGTAGTATAGGATGTGAAAAGTCAGTTTTCATGCCAGAAACCAAAGGAGCAATTGCTTTGATCCCAATCACCTTTACCTGGGGAAGGAGAAGGGTGTTAAAGCTTTGTGTGTGCTGAAGTGCAGCTTGTAAGGTAATTGGAGATTTGCTGGAGGGGATGGAAACAGACATAAGTAAGTGCTGATATATAATCTTCCCTTTAAAGTAAAATCCTTGACTTAGGGACTTGCACTGAGATTTAACTGATCTTTACAGGAAGTTCATAGTGTTCAATGAACATTAATTCATGTGAACAATGCAGTGTGAGCAATATTCAGCTGTGCCTTAAAATGGCAGAGTTCAACCTGAGAAGAACTCTCAAACTGGTATGCTGTGAGATGCTGCTATCTCTTGTGAACACCAGATGTAGTCTGACAGCTTCCCACTGCTGCCTGTGCAATGCAAACCTGCTGAGCTGAGACATTCAGCCCTGAGCCAGTGACTGCAGACCTATCACCGTAACCAGGCTCTATTTAGGAGTGCTCCAGATAAAGCCTTGCACTGCAACTTTATCTTGGCATACTGTGTAGTTCAGAGAACTGACACAGCTCAGACATTAGCATTTGTTCTTGCCCAGCTTGGGGTAACCAAAGCACACATTTACCTTGGTATTCCTGTGTTGAGGTTGCACAAATGATAAAATATCCCACAGGAGCCCTGTGGTTATCACCCTTTGGGCCACTCACTCCTATCTGGGTGTCCCATGCCATTGGCAGAAGCACTCCTGGGACTGCACAGCACAGCTGCTCAGGGACTGGACCTAGCTGAACTCTCTGGCTGGGGTTTGCTGGTCTGTTTTACTTTTCAGCTGGATATGTTCCCTGGTTCAGCTGACAGCACATCTGTGTGGCTGTGGCTGCTCTACAGGCAGTGCAGGCTGGGAGAGAGCAGGGGGGGGTCACTCATGTTAGAGAAAGCATGAATTTATTCTGGGTTAAAATTACTCTGCAACTGCAGCATGAGTATTGCTAAGCCCTGGCATTCAAAAACTATGAGTAAGGATTTGGAATTACCTTTTTTTTTTTTTTTTTTCCTGTCTGATGGCTTTCCAGCATTTCATGTGTCCTGTGTTTTGTAGGTAGGTATTTGTTTAGAATTTTGAAAACTCTTTGGTTTGACCTGTAAGTTTGTGAGGAAAATGATGAAAACTGTTGAGTCAGTTCAAATCTGGATTCTCGGTTTGCTTCCTTAATTATTTCTGGTGTAATGTTTTACTCATAGTGATTCAGAATTTTGAATTGCATATAATAGATGGAAAAAATGTTGCATGTAAAAGACCTTTATGGCAATTAGTTTCTAAGAATCAGTGTTCAAACAAGCATAATGCATTCACCCTTGTTGAATTCAGCAGTGTGCCGTTCTCGCTTATTGCAACTGAGAGGCTGGCTGTGGATTTTCACTTAGAACTGCAAAAGTTAGCATTATTAGTTCAATTTTGCAAATTATTGCACGATTAATGAATTAATTCACTGGAGGAATTGTTAGAAATTTAATCAGAAGTTTAATGCTGTTATGCTACTACTGAGATCCTGTTACAGAAAATGTGTAAGTTGTTTTCTTCCCCAACATGTTGAGGTTTAATCTTGTAATAAGGTTCCATGGAATGAAAAGTGTGCTGCAAATCTCAAGAGTTGGTGGACTTGCTATTATGCTCATGGCTGCTGTAGACTTGAGCAGGCATCTGTACGTATCCAGACCTAACCATGGCACTTTTCATTTCTTTATGCTTGTGTGCATCTCCAAGCTGCATTCCCTTCCCCCACCCCCTCCCTAGTCAGAAAAGCTGTGTATTAGGACAAACACCATGGGATTGAGACCCAAATATAGCAGTATAATGCTACAAACCTTCAAGCAGCTTACTTTATAGTTTTCCACTACTGAATTGATAGATCAAAAAGCTCTCCATTTGTTCCAAATGAACTCTGGGCTCATTCTGAAATCCTTATCTTTTAAGGGCAATCTGTCCTTTTTTTTTTTTTTTTTTAGTAATGGGATTCAACCTCTCGCCGCCTATTTGTATGATAGAGTCTCTTGTGAATACTCTTCTATGACACAGCACTGGTTAGTTGTAGTTGCTCATGAAAACTCTGGGTGGTATTCAGTTTTATTGTGCTAGTCAGGGTTTGAGAATATGACAATAGTGCACTACAAAGAACTCTGTATCATGGTTAAAGTAAAAGCTACTTAAAGGTATTACTAGTCCAGTTTTCTGTCTCTTACTTTAATAATAAAAAAATAAATCCCCTAAAATTTACTTCTGTTTCAGAAAAGGATTCCTTTCAGGTGTTGAGAAGGGTTCAGTAATTCTAAAACTTCTCCTAAAGCTGTGCCTTATTTGAGCTCATTTGATTAAAAGAGCCACAGCTGATGTAACTCAAGTGTTGCTGGGTGGTGCATGGATACTGCCGACTGCAAATGGAAAGACAAAGGTATCTTGCACTAGCAGAAAAGGGAGGATGTATTCCTGGCGCTGAGCCTGGTAAAATTGTGTTATTTGTTCTCTGGGGGTAGATCCAATGATGCCTTACTGGTGTGTGAAGAAGGATGTTTTGCTGGTATGTAGGATGCTTTGGCAATCAGAGATGGCTGTGCAATCTCTACAGCTTTAACTATGAGTCAACTTTGTGTCCTCTTCTGCCTCGAGGTTAAGAGAGGGGAAGGTTAGATTTAGGCTGTCTCCACCAGCTGAGGCACTGCGTTGAGTGTAGCTGAGTTGGAGCAGGCAGTATTGTCATCTTGCTTTACAGTTACAGAAATTTCTGTGTACTAAAATGCCTAGATTTTTCTCTATGCTTAAAGAAAGGCAAAAACTGAAGCCAAATGTTCGGGAAATGTTCCCACACTTTTTTTGAGAAAAAGTGAGCAGATTATCAATCTGCTTTACGAAAAAGAAGAGAGGGTAAAGAAAAATAGCTGAGATATTTTTACTTCATGCCAGTGTTTGTCAGTTTGCGTGAAAACTTGGACTGAACATTTTCGTTTTCTGGCTGGCTCTGCTCTGTGTTGTTACTGCTCTGTAGGTCTTGTTAGTAGCAAGCACACACCTTTGAAGCTGAGCTGTGAACTGATACAGAAGTGTCTGATTTCACAACTAATACAACGTTTTCACTGTCCTCTTATATTTCAGTGACACTTTCTGCTGCCACACCTGCTTACTTTCGAGGATTCACATTGATCGCTCTCAAGGAAGGAAAAGAAGGTGACAAGGAAGAAGACCATGCAGGAACTTTTCAAGTGAGAGAACATTCCCTGACCTATACCTCTAGGAGTCTTCCTTACTTTATTCTTGGCTCAAAGGGAGATTATTATAGGCACAGCAGAATGCAGGCTATGCTTAAGTAAGCATAAATATTTGTGGATGTTGATGTGAGAACAATATAGCATGTTTTGTGTTCCATATGACCTCTTCCAAAAGGTCAAAGGTTCTGTACCTTGACTTCAGCTTGCATTCCCATATTTTTGCAGGTAAATGTGAAGATCAGTTATTTGATTTGGGCTAGAGTCTGGGACACCTAAATTTGTTATCCAAAATTAATATGAAAATGGCTTTAGTTGCATTTTGCTTTCCATATTTCTTTGCCTGGATATTTTTGTCCATTCAGACATAGATGATGACACTGAGAAGTGTTTGTCACAGCTGTAGTGGTTGTTGTGTCAATCATAAATGTTTCCACATAAATGTGTCCACTGTTTTATTGGTACTCAGTAGTAGTTTACTTAACGAACACATTCAGTGGGATGAAAAGTTTATCATTATAAAAAAGGATCAGAATCCAGAGTGATGATTCACAAAATAGTATTCCCAGCTATTTCAAGATTGTATTTGCATGAATGGAACTCTGGAAACTGAGACTACACATCATATCTGTGAAAACAGGTACGCAGATTTCTTGTTGGTTGACTCTCAAATGAGGGATTGTTTGCTGTTTGACTTTTCCAAACTTAGAAATCTTGTTGAATGATATTGACTGTAATTTACAGGACAGGTAATAATTTTGATGCTAGTTTTAATAACGACTCTTAATAGGTTGAAGATTTCACTTGCCTCAAAAAAGCATTTCTATGCTTTCAAGGAAAATACTCAGAATTTCTAATTCTAATGACCTGCAAGGAGACAGAAATCAACTTAATCCTAGTATCTCTTCCTGAAGCATCTTCTGTTTTTTATAAATAGGCAACATGATGTGCAAACTCAATATGTATTTGCTTTGTTTCCCTAATGAGTTTGCCTGGTTTTAGTATATTTTGTAAGAAAATCTAGAATAAGGGAGAACTTACTTGTTGGAATATCTCCATCTTCCTTTGAATTAAACAATTTCTTAATATGAATTGGGAGACATCTGTTTAATATGGACAGATTTTGTTTAAGCTCATAGCAAAACATCAGCTACTGTTAAGAAGAGAAATGGCAGTGCTTCATCTATTTTAAAAGAAACTTGTCACCATTCATTTCTGTATTTCAGTTCTTGAGTTGTGGCTAATGGGACAGGCTTGGCCTGAGTTCTGCCATTATGGTCAGGTCTATTTCTAACACAGAATGTAGTGGGAAACTCACTGAACTTAGCCTAAGCACAGAGGAGTTTTGAAGTCAGTGGGGTGGGATACCAATGGAAATTCTATGTATATCAAATGAAAGCCCAGTGGATCTCAGTGTGAGGAAGATTGTTTAATTAGCTTTATTGTATGGATTGCAATCTGAAGTCAGTATTCTAATTGGCAGAGCAGTTTCAAATGTTATGCATAACTAAATTTGTATTTCTTTGGCACACAGTACTCGCTGTGCTCATCCCTCATTAGCGCAGCTAACTGAAGCTCAGTCAGATAGTGTTTGGCGGTTCTGCCTGTGCTGACACCGATTTAAGATTCTTATTTAAAGTATCCAATGAATGCTTACAGTGATAAATACCGATGGCTCCTGTTTCATGGCTAGGTGCTTGTAACTAGAGGAGATAAAAAGAGGTTTAGTTCAAAGGTTTGCCCTGTGTTTGTATTACAATGTGAAGATCCCAATGATGTCTAAATAGCTATTCAAAGTAAGAAAAAAAATGTGTGTACAGTAACTTGAATGCCACTTGAAGTCACTTATTTCTGTGTTTGGGTGCAGAATGTGTTGTTATTCAATGGATTATGGAGTAGAACAGAACTCAAGTGACAATTTCTTAAGAGTGGCAAGAGAATAAAAGCCATTTCTGGACTACTGGCATAAACCTCTATGTCCATAAGACGATAAATATACCATTCAATTAATGGTCAAAACAAAGTACATGAACACACCACGTGAATCAGTGCTTCATTCATATTAGCAAGCTTTTCAGTATAACCAGGACAGAAAGAAATTAAAAGCTGACCCAGAAAGACACATGCTTTCACCCCATGCCTCAGAGACTGACAAACGCCAAATTTTCAAGCCTGTGGGTGCCACTTTCAAATCATGAAGTGTGGGTTGCAATATCTTTCATAGAGAAAACCTGAGTCCATGCTGAGTACTCGGATCAAGATCTCACTGTGGCTATGGCTTCCACTTGGCACAGCTCTTAAGTGTATAACTGATCAACAGGTCTAACGCTTCAAGGTACAATAGAAGGACTTAGAATAGCAAGGTGTTAAATAACATCTCGGTGACTGATACAGATGTAGTACACTCAGGCTGGAAAAAAGTTGGCTTTAGTGGTCAGAGCCATGCTGCAGCAGGTAAAATGCTGCAGCCCCTTGCAAAGGATGAATGTGCACTAAGTGGTTGCCGTGAATTTGCCCTGCAGGGCCTTTGCTCTGCCGTTTACAGCCTCCTCATGGCTCATTTACTCTTGTCTGACTCTGCAAATCGGCAGGCACACTAGCCCTCATTAATCATTAACCTGCAGGATCTTGATCCTGTAAATATAACACCTGCCTGACCAACAGTTTTTCAGTTGTGATTTTCTTTACATTTTTGCTTACCTTTATACTTGCCACAGAGTAAAGACCTTTTAGAAAGTATAGTTTGGATTCCCTCATTCTAAATCTGTTTTCCTCTGAGAAAATAGAGTCTTTAAAATCTGATTTTGGCATTGTTTGTTTTGCTTAATGCAGCCAAACTTCTTTTTCTTTCTCCTTGTAGCACACCCAGGGCACAGTTTTGCTTTAAAATAAACAAATCACATTGTCCCACACAAAACATGCAAACATAAGTTAAATAGCTAAGCTGAATATGGCTGGGGAATTGAAGTTGCCAAATTCAGTCATGGAAGTTTGGGGATACAATAATATGGCTCTTACTTACACCAGTAGTAATTGTACAACTCAGGAGTGCAGCAAGGCACTGTGAAAGCTTTGGATATCATGTCCAATTGACCTGTTCTGCCTGCTGATCTTTCTCTTCTGTAATGTTTAGCAACGGTCTGCAAATTGTTTGAAGGCAAATTATACTCAAGGGTAACAATCGAGCACCGACTGACTATAGTCAGCACCTATACAAGCCGTGCTAGTCACTGTATGTATGCAGTGTAGTCTGGTAAATAATGTAGAATAGAAATTTAGTGCTGAACCTCATCTCATCTCTCTTCTTTATTCTCTGAGGAAGAATAAATATTCCAAGAAAATTCTTGGTGGATGTTCTCTAAATCTGTTCAAGAGAAGGGTTCAACAACCACAAAAAATGCATCTCTCCAAGTGACCCATTCAAACACTTCAGTAAATTATATTTGATAGAAAACACAGAGCCTTTACGAACGTCTGAGTCTTCACTAATAGTGCTTAAATTGCTTTCTTCTGAGATTATCTTCCTAGAATGTTCTTGATGTCTTATGGGACAGTTATTCTGAAGTTGTCTTTATTCTCTCTCCAATTCCACATGCACTCTCTACCTATTTCATATTAAATTTCTTGTGTTTTCATCGTAGAGCATCTTTCTTTCAATTTTACTATTTCTGCAGTTACATTGAGAGTCCAGTCTTACATTTTCTAGAATTGTACACAATAGTCAATTTGACATAAAATCATAAAGAATTTAGATGCAGTGGTGCTTGGGAGTATTGCAATTGCTTTGTGCAGAATCCTGTAAGTATATGCAATTTGCCTTTACTGCAGGAGCATCCCAGTGTTGTGCAGGAGGTCCATGATAAAGTCCTAAATCCTTTCCTGTGTGTATTGCTGCCTACATTGTGATTCTTATTTTCTGTCTGGGAATTTTATTTCTTGTAAGTGCACAACTTTGTTTAATTTGTCAAGACAGTTCTGAAGTACAATCCTATCCTTCAAAGTCCTCGCTATTCCTCCAAAAACTTGTTATTTGTGGATTTCATAAATTCATACTTGACTGTAAAATAATATGTATAGCAATAAACTGAGTCATAAAGACTTGAAATTAGACACATCTCTGTATTGGTTTTTGCATAAGCAGTTGTTAGACTCTTATACTATGTCCACTATTTTTGTGATCGTTTAGTGTTAAATGCATTCATCATAGTAGTGTTCCTGGAGGTGACTTCCTTCATTCTAGAATGAATCCTAGAGAGAAATTCTTATTTTATGTCACTGAATTTAATGACCTACCAGTGCAAAACCAATATAAAAACATAAGCAGGCACTGCAGTAGCAAATGTGAAGGTTTCATGAAACATATGGCATTTATAAAAGCTAGGGATGTGTCCTTACAGAAATATTTAAGGATAATTGAAGTAGTTGTGAGGTAAGTGACCCTTTATTCTAAGTCCTTATTTTCTGTTTTTCTCAGGAAACAATAGCCCCAAACGGTGTCTTTGTTTTTGAGGGCTGTTGATTGGTGAACAGTTCTTTTGTTGTTATTTAGCCGGCTGATGTACTTACCAAAGTCTTAAGATTAAAAGGCAATTTTACAAGCTCTTAGAAGAGCAGTTCCTCAGTAGCAGTGTTCCAGCATTTTATACTAATGTTACATCTTTTTAAGCAGCTGATGTACTGCCTTTGGAAAGAAGCAATCTTAAAAGGCTTTCAGCTGTGTCTCATGATTTGTTAGTTCTTGTATTTATAAACAAAGTTTGTTTATAGTTTTGTTGTTTTTTCATTAATGACTGCAATTGTTTATTAAGCTTTTAAATCAAAAATTAAGCTATGCTTATGTTTTCTTAACATCGCGTTCAACTTGTATGGTGGGGTTTTTTTTAACCCTGTGTCCTTTGGAGGCTCTAGTCTGCTCTTCAGACATATCAATGTTGGAAGCCTCCTTCGTGGCCTTTTGGGACTTGAAACTGTTTGACCCTTGCGAAGGTTCTCTTTTCAGGTCTTGCTTCCAGACTTGAGGTCAGTTTTGTGCTTGCAATTATTTCATTCAGAGCCAAAGCCTGATTCTGGGAGTGCAGATCCCACTATAACTCTCTGACAGTCAGTAGAAGCTGTATGTTCTTGCCCTGGGCCTTGTTTAAGAGGCTGTGTCCATCTCAGTGACTCTTAAGGAAAGTATTTTTAAAAATCTCTTTTCTCTAGCCAAGGTAATCTCCATAACATATTGTTACTCCAGTGTCAGATATTCTTTCTTCAGAGGGCAACTCACTTGGGCCATGTGAAATTTAAAGAAAACTATTTAACCCTCTGGCCACAGCCAGATGCTTTACTTTTGTAGGGTAACTGTCGTGGACTGTAACTCTATGTGGGCTCCAGGTTCATTGAAATTCAGCATCTCTCTCTTAATTCATAATTTTACCATCAGGCTTTCCTTCCTGGAATTTTCTTCTACTCGTTATTTCCCAACTTCATCTGAGGCACTCATCAGTTACTCTGGATTCTTTGTGTTTCTACTGAGAAGGATCAGCACTCTTGCATCATTAACTCCTATAA
This sequence comes from Eubucco bourcierii, assembly GCA_013396675.1. NCBI lineage: Eukaryota > Metazoa > Chordata > Aves > Piciformes > Ramphastidae > Eubucco > Eubucco bourcierii. Next base: position 339,192 of record VWZE01018578.1, read on the forward strand.
TCCTTATGTAATGTTTCAAGAACTGCCTCTGCAAGTTCTGCAGCATCAGAAAACCTTCAGTGTGTCAGTTCCAATCAAGGGGGCCATAGAGCAACTGTCTGTTCTTTGCACTTCCATTTTACATCAGGTTACAAAGCTTTTATCAGGTATTCCCTACTGATCTGGTCTTCTTCAGCTATCACTGCCCATAATCCTAACTGTGATAGCTATAGATCTGGTCAGCCGTGCTGCACCCGTAATGACACAGGGTTTTGAAAGGAGGGGTTATTCTGGGGAAATGTGCCTGTTCTGACACCTCTCTCCAAGTGAGCACTACCTGGCAGCAATGAGAAGTACAGAATTATGTCTGTACTTGAAAGTGCTTTCTCATAATGTGCTTTCTTTTCTTAAAGTGATTTGGGGTGTGAGGGTGTTGATAATAATGTAGCCTTATCTTGACAGTTTCTCTAGGCTATATGGACTTTTCTGCTACATTAAGAAAATCCTACTGTGAGTCCTTTGGACTTGACTTTTGAGGAAGGTACAGATATGCCAGTAGCAAGTTTCCCAGTTAAATTTAAATGATGTCCTTTATTTATCTCCGGTGTCTTCAGAGAGATCCTAGTGACTTAGACTCTTTTAAATTCAGGAATTTACCTACCCAACTTGTGCATGACTGACTGTTGTAGGGAAAATCCTTCCTTTAGGCTTCATAGTCAAGTGAAGCAAGGCAGTTCTCCTGGGAACTCAATTGCTGAATTAATTTCTACCAGACTAAATGTGCTACTTGCTATGCCAGTTGACTTGAGAACTGCTTTCCGAATTCAGAAGGCAATTTTGCGTTATTTAAGTGACCACGTAGCTGGCTTTCGTTATTCTCCACTGTACCGTGCGTCATTATCAGACCTAGATATGGTCCACCCTGATAGGCTTTCTGCTTTACAACTGTTTCCTTTCTAATAATGGTAGGGACTTCCCAGTGTTTGCAAAGGAATACTGTTTCAAGTTCCATCGTTGGCCTGAACATCTGTAATTGATTACTCTCTTTGCTTTGGTAGGTCTTTCTCATGACCTAATAACCCAGGATCGTTAGTCATCTGATCACAGTGTGTTTGTTTTACACTGCAATGATGCAAGATCTGTGGAGGGCAATGACCATACCTTTTGAATCCGGTGCAACAGGTTTGCCTTTTGATGGTTTATCCTAATATACCTTCATAGATGGTTTTCGTCATTTCATTCAGTCATGAATGGAAATCTGTCCAATGTCCTCAGAATGATATTGAAGGATTCATACAATAGGAAATCATACCTTCTCATCCTAAACACATTAGATGTTATGCTTCAGTGCTGGTCTTTACTCAAGAGACTTTGCAGATGTGTTTCTGAGTAGAATGCTTGCTTTTCTGTGGTCTGTTTTGTCTGACGTGGATGAGACTATTTGGAGTCCTTGACCAAAAAACCATATCGTTTTGCATCTCTTCTCACAGTCTCTCTTGCAGAACTCCAGGAACTTGTCTCATTCAGCATAATGCTGGGTTGCTTCAATGTGAAGTGGCCTTGTTCATCCTTGGTTTACAAAGTCTGGGATTATAAGAATATCTCTAGTGGAAAGTACTTATGCCTAAGCATATCTTCAGACAAATGGACTACGGTTGGTCATCTGAACTTCACATCACCTCACATCCAGTTGCTAGCTATCTACCTCACCCTCTGCTTAATGATCACCTGAATGCTATTTCCTTCCATTCACATGAAGGCCTGCCAGAGAGGTAGTCAGTGCTTATCTGCTACATAACTCAAATTCTTCAAAGGCCTTCTCAGTCGCATGCACTGTGAGCAGTCCCACTAGAGTGAAACTTGTTTTCTGTTCTGTCTTCCTCCTACAACCATTCTGTTAACCATTCACACTGATCCCAGCCTGCCCTCTGCATCTTGACTCTGTGGATTTCCTGCCTGTGATCATCACTGCTATAAGAGTAATACTTTCATAGGTGAGTTATCATCTGCTAGTTACCTGGCAGAATTGCCCTGGTACCTGTGCAGGACTGTCATCTTCATCAGCAGACAAATCCATGAGACCTGGATTTCGCTTGAGGCAGGAGATAACCTCCTCCTTTTCTGACTTGGTTCTTTAGTTCTGAGACACTCCCTAATATAAAAAATGCTCTTGCTGAGTCAGACCTTCCCTTTAACCTCTAATTTTTATGTCTCTAGCAGGGAAACACCTGAGAACAGCAATGAGTAGATATTATCAAAGACAAGTTCTGAGCAAGATTATTTCTCAAGCCTCATGGTATGACATTTCTATCCTAGTTAGCATCAGGACAGCTACTTGCTTACTGGACTGACTTACAAGACTGACTTGCTAATCAAACACTACAGATTTGAGGATATATGCAGAAAGAATGCACTGCTAGCCAGTATAATTCTGGGTTTTTTTGTGAAATGAATCTTGACTTCTCCTCCAAGTAATTGAGCTTGTGGAAGAACTTACTGCTGGGAGTTATCCACTGTGGAAATCTATGTATCAACAATGATTAAAAGGGAACAGCAAAGTTACTTGTGACCAATTACATTGCCCAGAAGTGAGTTGCACGTGTTAAACTATTTGTCTCCACCCATTCTCTCTTCTGCTGTCTCCCTTTGCTGTAACAAAACCAGAAAATCTTTTGTTTCATTTTTCTTGTGACTATCCAAGGGGCAGGATGTGAATGTACATGTACTGCAAAAGTTTTTTTGGTTTAGGTGTTTTTGATTTCAGTTGATTAGGCATATTAATATATCATGAATACCTATATAGGCAACATATATCAAGAAGTCATTGTTACTGGTAACCTATTGAGCTTTCTATTAAGAAAAAAAAAAGTGTTAACACATAAACTCCCAAACAATATTTGCTGAACAATATATTGTAATTTTAGTACCTATTTACTATTAATAAAACACTAGCATATTAAAATTAATTTTCACATGAAAATACCTAGAGAATAACACACAAATTCCTGATCAGATTGCACAAAAGCTCATGTTTGGCTCTTCTTAATACTTTTGATAGCACTCAGTAATGAGAAAGGGAAATTCCCTGCTGATATAGAGCTACCATTTTGTTCCCCATTCCCTTCATTGTCACCCTGGGTAGGGTTATTATGCAATCTCTGGCAAGCTCATCCTACCAGACTGCTTACTAATTTGTAGGCTGTAGGTGTAAATTGAAAAGCTTTCATCCTGCTTGTGTTTACTTCACAGATTAAACTGGGCTCCAATTATTCTCATCTATGTGAATTGAGGCACTCTTGTTGCTCTTGCCTGCTTCCCTTTTTTGTTAGTGTTTTTTTTTCTTTTTTTTTTTTTTTTTTTTCCCCTTGTGGGTGGGCACAGCTCATTTGGACCTGCATTTCTTTTCAAAAGAAACACTTAAAAGAATAAGTATGTAAGAAGTAGTCCTAGTACCTACTGTTCTACAAGTTTAATGATTTTTATACCTCGATACAGTCAGTAGTATAGTAGAGGTTCCTTAGGGCATTGCCAGTGTTTATTCAGAATTTGTCAGGCACATACCAGGGTTTTGTTCTCTTGACAGTCATTTAATCTTTTTTTCTTTCTTTCTTTTCTTTTTTCAATTCAGTTGTATGAGTAAAGCTGACTCTTCAGTATGGGAGGATTAGTTATACCTGATGCTGCTTGGTTTAGCCAGTTTGTCTCAAACTTGTTTTAGCTAAGCTACTGCTTTTCAAAGAAGAAAACCGAGAAGGGGAGACAGAGAGTGTAAAGTAGCCAGTCCTGAAAATAGAGAAATACTTTATACAGCAACCTGCTTAGAGCAATAGGTCACTTTCACAGGAAAATTAGTTACTTATTTAATACCATTAATATAAAAACATTTTTAGGTTCCTTTTCCATGTGCATTTTTTGTTTGTTTGTTTTGTTTTCTGTGAGGAGGTATTTTAAATGGTTGCTAAGACAGCAGTTCGCCTCTTACTGGTGGTCCTTTTGCTCTGTCCTCTCTGTGTGTGATTGTGTGGGAATTCCAGGCATAGGAATAAAGCAATAACCTGCAGTTAGTAAATTACCCCCCACACTAATTCTACCTGTGAAGAAAATTTGCCCACACATTGAGATAAACCCCAGTATTATTAAGCTAATTGCAAATGTTTTCTGTATTTCCTGCATGCGTAGGACTAGTGGTATTTTGGCTGTGCACTCTCTTGGCTTCCTTTGAGATTCTTGCAGTGACCTAGTTTTATTATCCAGAAAGGTTATACAAAATACTTATATGAATTAGAAATGGGTTATGATATATTTAGATAGTGGGATTATGTAATAGTTTTAGCTTCAAATACAGTGTGCTCCAGACTATTTGGAATGTTTCCTTAGAGGTTGTGTAAGATTTCTTTAAAGATTTCTGAATGCTACCTACTTGAAACTTTTTATGTATTTCCTTTTTCCCTCACCTTATTGTTCATTTGATGCTCATCAGCTCATCTGATTATATTAGTTGCAAACTGTATTGAACGACCAACTTAGTATGTGGTGCAGATGTTATGCAAGTGCCAGCTTCCACAGAAAGAACATCACAATGTGTTCTTAAGGTTTCTAAGCCCATTTGCCTCTGCTGCCCATGAAAGAGGTTTGGAATAACAAACCAGATTCAACCTGTGTGAAAACTGGTCTTGAAGTATGACTGTTTCTGCCCATCTTTTTATATCCGTATGCATCGTGTACAAAAAAAACCAAAACAAACCCCAAAACACTAGGCTATACCTGAGCCAAATAAACCAGGACAATACAAATACGAGAAGAAACATTAAAAGATTAAAAATATGGACGATGCATAGGCAGGATAAAAGTCTAAACTCAATGCTTTAAAGACACTTGGCTCTATATACACCACTTGTATGGATTTAGAGAAATCATTACTGAATCTCTATTCCATTAAATTCACTGAATCTTGTAGTAAAGATTTTCTGTTGTCAGTGCTATTAGATTTGCATTTACATTTATGGATGTAATATAGCTTTCAAATATGCTTTTATGCTCCCTTTCTGCTGAACATGTCAAAGGTTTTTGCATAAATTAGACTCCATAAAAATTTTTTGTAGAATATGGGTTTATCATTATCCACTTAACAGAAGAGTAAACATCAAAGCAACTTACTCAAGAAGACATATCACACTTGAGCCAGGATTGAACTGTAGGAGTTCTCTCTTCACATACAATGTTTAAATAGTCATCTGTCATCTTGTATATAAATACTGTCCACGCATAAGATGACAAATGCTTGTAAAATGTTTAACATTCCAACTGTGAGTGTAAAATACAACATGGGGATTTTAAAACATGAGAACATGGTCTAAGTCTGTCTGTACATTGGGGTCCCTAACAGCCATTTGAGTAATGGTGGCTGTTGTGCAGGTATGTATCAAGTCCACCCTACTACTGAATTAAACCAATACATGGCTTTGGATACATAGTATATTTTAATTCTTGTTGCTGGCACAGAATCAGAAACAACATCATAAACATGTATTCTGGATTAGTGAACTGGATGATATAATGCTCCTTTTTTGAGCCAGTTTTTTTTTCCCATGGTGCTTTATTAAAGTTGTTTTACAATTACATACTTCATATGATTTTCTCAGGTACTTGAGCAAAATTTGTAAGATTAAATTGCAAAAGATACAAAAGCATAGAAAAATAACTGATCCAGATTACTGACTTAAGAGATTTTTTACAGCTTTTAAGTTTTGGTGGGTTGGTATTTTTGAGAATAATTCAGAATAACATTGAAACTACCAAAAATTCAGCTTTAGTAGTGAAAGATAGCATGAACCTTCTCTTGAGTTAGAGACAACCTGCTGGACAGTCTTTAGTTGCTGCAGTGGAAACTTGTGTTAATTTTAGTGCTTCTGTGCCTGTGTGCTGCAGATGTTTACACAGACAGACTATTGTGTCGCTTATGTAGAATTTACATGATTTTGGGATACGTTATGTTCTCGGATAAAAACTTCCCAGTTATGGATTTCAGATTCTTATATAGCTCTTTATATTCCTAATAGTGTTAATCTGTGTACCAGTATACTTTGGTATAGTTTCACTTCAGTTTACAGCTTCTAGAGTGCTTCAGTTTACAGAGTTATGAAAACTTTTATTATAAACCTTTACCAAAGTCCTTTGTTTTCAGTCTTTGCTCCAGAACCCCTTTCTGCATGTTTGTTTCCTTAGGAGGGTCGTACCACTTTATACCATGGTGACATAATGATCAATTCAAGAAAAAAATAGAACTTTGAGATAAACCTCCTTCACAGGCAACTTTTGACACTTTTCTTTCTTGACGTACTTGCCCTTGCTTTGTTCTCATAATGAAGGTTTTGTGCAAGGGGCTGTTTAGAAAACTTGTCAAAACCATTACAGATGCAGTTATAATATTTGCTGTTGTGAGATTTTGCTTTAGTCACAGCACTTAACCCCCTTGGGTTTTGAAGAAAGCCTACAAAAACTCTTGGAAAGAAACCAGAGTTCTGCACACAAGACTCTCCATTTTGCCAAACTATGGCTTCACTGTTGGGTGACTGCAGTGTGTCTTTCTCTTTTCCAGTGAGAGGGTTCTGCTTCAGAAAGCACAGCTTTTTTATTTCTGTGAAGCTTTCAGCAAGCCTGTTTAATTTACCAGAAGGGTACTCTAGGTAATGTGAAATTAGACTTTATAGAAAACTTTGGGCACAGAGGCAGGCAGGGTAATTGTTCATGGATAGACTGTGGTGCCCTCTAAGTATGGAAAGAATCTGAGAATCTGTGCGTTAGGAGTTCATCAGCACATCAAAAGTAAGAGGAGTAAGAGCCTCAGGTGGGGACACACGAACACATCCAAAGGACGTGATGGCTTTCTAATCGCTCACTACTGTCTGTGCTGCCTGCAAGCCTTTCCTGACTTCCTGCAGCTCTTCTGTGTGAACGGTGGTCCTGATCTGACAGTTGATGCAAATTAAGCAAAAGATTTGAGAGTTCTTCTAAGTAAGGTAAATACCTTCTTAAATTTATCTGCATAAAGCCTGTAGTACCAGATGACCAGTATTTTTGTTCTAAACGTGGGTTTAGCAGTGGATTAAGTCTTTCTGAAATAGATTATGTTCTGTACACAGTCATCTGAAAGCTACAGGAATTTGTGTGGAATCTGCTTGAACTGGGCTGGGATGTATATTTTGGCATTGAGACGTTGACGAGGAACACAAATAGCAGATGTGCCAGAGCTGCTGATGCTTCAAAGCTCCAACGCTGAACAGGACAGTAATGCTATTAAAATTATGTATTTTCTGTAATCCTTAAATCCCTTCTTAACTTTAAATGAAGAGGTCCAAGTGAGGTAGCTATTCTTGGCAGTATATTCATAATGCTGAGTCATGTAATATTTTCTAAAATGAAGGATAAATGAGAATCCTGAACAAGCTAAGCGATGAGAAATGCTGAACCAGTAATATGCACAGACTCACATTTCTATGTATTTCAAGTGCCTCTCAGCAATTCTGGTGTACCTAATACAGAAAGGAACATTTTCTTTCTACTTTGCTATCAAATGCTGTATTGCAGGAAGTGTCACTTCTTAATAATACAATCAATAGTATTATTGATTATATTAGTAAGGAAGCCCCGTCCAAGTTTAAGTCCATGTTCCACTTTTTCTAATTATGACTTTGTGGAGTGCAAAGTTCCTCTGTCTGACAACACTTTGATAAATGTGAGACAGAGAAAGGTGGAGGAGGAAGGCAGACTGTTATCATCGCTCTGCAGGGAGAACCTGAGACATAGAAAGATGGCTTCAGTAGAAGAGCTGTATATGTCATTTGGCCAGCCACTATAAAATTTCTTCCTTATCTGATGTTTTAGGTGTCTCCTCGAACTTAACATTCTTTTTCCTTTGATTGACTGGTCTTGCAACCATGTTCTTATCTGGGATATTGTTCCTGAAATAAAAATGGCAGTTCCTGAGTTTTAAATTGAATTGACAAAAACCTGGAGTTCCTTGACACAGAAATGAGAAATGCCTGTGTGAGCAGACGATAAGGTCCATGTCTTCTGTGTGAGTCCACAGGAAATATTTCTCTGGCACTCACTTGTGAATTGCTCATTACAGTGCTAAAGATATTGGCGATATGCAGTTGTGGCAACAGTGCATGAAGTATGGTAATCTTATCAAAAGATTGTCATGCAATTAATTTCAAAGGGAAGAGCTACACCTCTGCACTATCATTTAATACCAAATTTAACAAACTCCTGAAATGCAGTAATTAGAAGGTAATGACTCTCACCCCAGTCTGTGTGGTTTGTTTGATATAGAGGCTACGTTTTTTTGAATAATCTTAGTTGAGCTTTCTAGAACCCATAGGAATAATGGGTTCAGATCATGCTTTCTTGCTCAAATATTATATGGTTATGAGCAGAAGGATCTTTTTCTTGTTTGTTTACATTTCTCAACTGTTTGAGTGCTTACAGCCTATTCTTTTAGAAGCTTTATGAGCTTAAATGAAAAGTGCTAACTGTTGTGACTACACAATTGTACAAGGTCCTGCTTTCAAGTGATTATCTAATAATCCATGATTGTGATGTGTGTGTATATATATATGTGTGTGTATATATATGTGTGTGTATATATATGTGTGTGTATATATGTGTGTGTGTGTATATATGTGTGTGTGT
>VWZE01018578.1:348377-374163 GCA_013396675.1 Eubucco bourcierii
TATGTGTGTGTGTGTGTGTATGTGTGTGTGTGTGTGTATGTGTGTGTGTGTGTGTGTGTGTGTGTGTGTGTGTGTGTGTATGTGTGTGTGTGTGTATATAAAATCTAAATTATCATTCAGCAAGCAACATTTCTCCTAGTCTGAAAGCACCTGATGCCACCTATCAAAAGTTATTCTTTCCTTGTGAAAAATTCTTATCAGATTGAAATGGTAGTTGTTTTTTGCCAAATAAATAATGTTCATACTGAAACAGTTTGTCAGCATAACTGAGTATAAATAATCCCTCTGCAAAAGCATTACATAATCAGTGCTGGAGTTTGTCATGGTTATAGTCTCATCTGAAATGAGTATGTTAGTTTTGTAAACTTGAGAAATCTGCTTGCACACTGATCTTCCAGTGAAAAGGAAGAGAATTGAGAGATCCACAGCAAGAAGCCTGCGTGGTTGTGCTCCATTCTTTATTTTTATTTTTTAATTTTGGAATTGATTTGGTACAGCTGCTATTTTGGGTTGTCTGTAGCCTAGGTGAAGGGAACTGCAGCTAGAGGACTGCTCTGATTAGTTCAGGAGGGCAGCAAAGGATCACCCCAGCATAGCCTTACTCATTGACCTCCTCATCCTCTCTGGTTATTATTCTTTCTATAGGCCTGTAATAGGACAGTTCTGCTTCCTGATTCTTGGTGCCAATTCTTGAATGTAATATTTACTCATTTTTATTTGACTAAGTGTTCATAAAATTTACTTGCTCTTCATCTGCTTGTTCCATGCTTCCAAATATAAACTGTGTAGACCATATACAAAACCTGATTTAACTAAAAAAGCAAGTTCAGACTTCTAACTACTGCCTAATTTAATAGAAAAAACCTCCATCCTATCCACAAGTTAGTGTGTTTGAGTTGTTCAGCATAGAGTCTGACTTGAGTAAATTTACTCTAGATTGAGGTCTATGTGATTAAATTATACATCAAGATGAGCTGAAAGTCCTGTTTCTTTGAAACAAAAATGCTCAGTTTTTCCTAGAATCCTCATACATAATTTCAAATGTTGTAAAAGGGATTGTGTAGACAGAACACAAAGCTTGAAGAATATAAAGTTAAACCTTTTGTCATGCAAGGCACAGGGCAACTCATTGCTTTTGTAGAAAAGCACACAAATTCCTTTACACCATTTACTTGTGCTGGTGTCCTTAGTGCTACAGCTGGTTGGCATGCTCTGATGGTTATGCCAGGGCACTAAGAATCAACCAGTGCACTTTAATGACTGAACTTGCTTTTCACACCTTGGTACACAAAGTTTCAAAGTGATTTCTCATTTCTGATGAGGATTGTTTAGTAGTACTGTATGTATTCAGAAACTAGAATCTTTGAAGGGGTTTCATAACATAGTATTTTAAAAGATTTTTGTACTTTCCCTGTTGGAACTTAGTATGTACTAAGAGTCTTTTAAATGTGAAAAGAGAGGATATTTCTTAGTCAAAATAGGTACTTTCTTTAAAAAGCGATAGATGGAACATAATGAGATTATAGAGATGAGAATGACAGCGTTCTGTGCCTAATATGGTTTCTTGGTTAGAGATTATAAAAGTAGTACGTTATCTGGAAAAAGTTGGATTATCTGTCAAAAGGAATAGCAGTGTCTTCTGATAAAGTAGCTTTAATCAATTTACTCAGCTGTTTTCATAGAAATGTTAATGTTACAGTTAAGGAGAAACATTGATAGAAAACAAAGATTAAAATTTGGACCTTAAGTCTACTCTTAGTGACTGCTTAAATGAAAACTGTCTTAATTCACAATGATCTGTATTCACTCATCTCTTGAGTTTCAGAGACAGATTATACTTAATTGGCCATTTTCAGTTTGCAAGTATAAGCCTTCAGCATAAGCCTTAGGTTATAATATCTTGAACATGTTACAACATTGATTAAGTTGAGACTTAAGCAGACTTAAACACTAAAACATTTTACATTTAATAGATGCTGTCAGGTTACTATTATCAGTCTCTGTCAATGTACATCTCTCTTTTTCACATATATTGAATTAAGTACAGAGGAAATTGCTGGTTTGTTAAGCTTTCCATAGTCTCTCAGACAGGAAAGGCTTTTTAGTGTAACAGCTGACAGTGGAGTACTTCAACACACTTCAGGTTCTCATATTGAACTATTTTCTTCCTCTTTTTGTTTGGATTACATCTTAGAACAGCCCTATTGCCTGCCCTACAATAGGCGTGATATAGCTCTTATGTTTGTTCAGGCTGTCAAGCAACATGCAGTACAGTCTAACTATTAGATTCTCCACAGTAAGTTTTTTTTTAGATACTTTAATGCATAAAATTTTCATACACATTTCTGTCAGTAGCTCATTTTACCTTTTGATTGTCCAACACAGACCTTTTTAGCAATGAACACTGTTCAGATCACTTGTTTTAAAGACAGTTGGACAGTTGGACTTTCCCAAAGAACATAACACACACAGGAGGTTGGGTAGGGTTTTTTATTTGGTTTTTCGTGTGGTGGTTCAGTTTTTCAGGGTGTGTTGTTGGTTTGGGGTTTTTATTTGTTTGTTGTTTTTGTTTTGAGGCTTTCCCCCCTCATTTCTTGGAAGATGAATTATCCTTTATTATTTCCTTTCCTTTTAACATCCATTTCCTCTCCTTTTTACATCCACTGAAAATATGATCTTTATAGAACTGGAAGAGTCTTCCACATTTACATGCCCCTGCCATGATTCCGACTACCTTATGTCTGGATTGAAAAAAACCCACTAAAATAAGCAGGTAGATGAATACACAGAGGCAGATAGATGGAAGAGGTAATGATTATAGAACTAAATCTGATTTCCAGTTACAGAGGTTGCTAGAACATAGTGCGAATCTGCAAGTTCATTTTAGCAATGTGCTTCTTCTATAGCCTTTCACACTTTTCTCCGGTGTGTGGCTACTTTTCAGACAACTTGGTTTTCTGGTGCAGTGCTAAAGATGGCAAACCTTACTGAGAACCCAATAGTGCTCCTTAGTGCTGTACACCTTTGAATCATCATAGCCTGCATCAAGATTGATTATTGACATTTCATAAAAAGTCCCAGTTCTGATTCTTCTGATACCAGGTACAGACTCTGAAGGAAATACTGTATCCCTTGGTCAAAGAAATTTGTTATACAAAGTATATCTTTGATGTAGCTTTTTTGTTTTAAATTGACTTTGTACATTATTTTCCATTCCATATAGTAAGCTATGTTCTAGAGTAATCTCTAAAGGCCAAATATGATAGCCAGTTCTTTTTACAATGCTAAAATTTCTTCTAGGAGTAGATACTTTTGCAACGTTCTGGAAGACATACTCCATCTTAGATCTTCCAAAGTAGAAAACTGCCCACAAAAAAGGCTTATCTTGTGAGCGTTGCGAGTCTGTTCTGTTTTACCTCAGTTGTTCCAAGAGGATGCAGCTGTTTCAGTGGGTGGAAAGTGATGATATGTCCACGGAACAAGAAATGGTGCTGAAGATCCTAGCCAATGTTTTAAACTGAGGAAGTGGACACAAGCCAGTACAGGATTTATGTAACTTAATCTCCTTTTGTACTTTATACTAATTCCTTTTTGTGGTGTATAGCATTTTGACTGCTTTTTTAGTGCTGATATAAATCTGATGATGGAGAGGACAACTGCTTTTGTTTGAGTAACAGTTTACAAAAATCAGAAACAGATAGCAACCTCTTTGCTCAGCATGAAATGTTCCAGTTCTGAGAAAAGAAAACCACTCATTCATCTGTTTAACAACTAAGTGCTTAGCCAGTCCTGCTTTCCAGGAACACCCAGAGCTTGTCCTGAACTTCATCAATGTTTGGAATATGCCAAGAATGCAACACTGAGCCTGGAGCTGGTAAATTCTGCCTTCTATTATCCTTACTTCCATGTTTGTAAATTTACCTAAGTTCACCTAAATTATATTTTTCCTGATACTTGTTCAAATCTGGGTTAGCTCCCAAGAGTCTTCTTCAGGATTTACACTAGTTTCCCTGATAAAGTAAATTGGTCCAATAATATTACAGTCATAACTGGGGAGAGAACCCACACCAAAAACTAAATCAAGACTTAATTTGCAGATTCTAAAGAATGTATCACATAGAGATCCTCCTCTGAGACCTCAAATTCTTTGGACAAGTGTTGGTTTCAGTATTTAGGATTTTTGTCCAACATGTAGTTAATTTGCTCACCCATTCCTGAAAACGTAAGGCTTCCCATTACAGATAACCTGGGGTTTAGAAGCTATAATTTTGCAAATGTTACACTTTAATCTGCATGCCTTTGTCCTGCCAATTCTTTCCTTCATGCATATGTGGTCTGACTCAATTCCAGAAGAAAAATCAGGACTGTATTTTTTCAAAGATTATATATCTTTCCCCCCACCCCTAACACTGGCCAATGCACCAGTGTGTTCTCCTCTGTTATGTTAGAATGTAAATGTCACCCACCACTCTAAAATCTAATGCCATTTGGAATCCTGTTGTATCAGCACTGAGCCCTTTCTCTATCACCCTTAAGAATTTGTAATAAATCCTCACTCACGTGGAGAAAAACCTCATCTTTAACCAGTATATTTGAGATGGATTTATATTCATCTGAAGTCCTAGATGATGGATTATTCTTTATTTAAATTAATTAAAAATATTCTTTAATCCTCACAGATTAACTGGTATTTGAACTTTCTCAACTAGGTTAGGAGTCCTTCAGTGTGTTCAGTCAAAATTAAGCGTCTCTGAAGAAAAATTAGGCAGAAGCTTTTTAAATACAACTCTTTTCAGACGACTTTATTCCCAGTAGACACTTATTGCCTAAGTCTTCTTGCTTTGGTTAGTGATGCAGGAAATTGTAATTTAGCCTCAAGGTTCAACTACTTCCCGTACTTCCAGAATTATGTTCTAAAATGCAACCAGAACTTTAAAATTATTTCATTACAGGCATCTGTATTCCTTGAGAAACTTTATGATTTGCTAGGTTGCAGGAAGTGGAAAACATCCCTATATTTCTTTGTTCTTTTGTTGCTGCTGGAAAAGGGCATGGATGTGCTCCAGGATAGTAACTATCTGGAATTCAACGAATATTTCATGTTCTGGTTTTGCAGTAGCTGGAAATCTGAGTTGTAGTAACTACTCACAGTTGCTCACAACTCCTTCCTTAAGTTTTAGTTGTATTTGGTTTTGCTGTTCTCTGTGATTCCACTTAATTTTTTTTTTTTTCTAAATTGGAAAAAGCAGGATTGACTCACATGGAGACAAGAATTTACTTACACAAATTAATCATAAATGGTTTTTTTATAATGATGACTGCTGGAGGAATGATATCTAGAGATAGGAAAGCAGTAAAGTTCTGATTAACTGAAAATAGCAGCTCTATGGGTTCATTTCAGTTGGGCTTCTCAGGAGCCATTCATTAATGAAGTGTGTGTCAGACAAGCTAAACTAGATTTGAAAAAAACAACATATGTGGAAGATTCCTTGATCGATGCTGAACAGCTTTTGTCTGGTCATTTGTCACATATTTACATACCTATAAGTTCTTAATCTTTCCTGACCTGAACACATTTCTGATGCTTTCAGCCAAGAATGTGAGTTTTGATACTATAGCAGCAGTGTACATGTGACAAGATCATGAAGCTAGTGTGACACCATGGTACAGTACCTTGCAGTATTTGTTTTTCCAGGAAAAATGTCCTTTTAAGAACTGTCAGGTGATCTCCTAAGAGTACCATCAATGGGAATTATCCTACTTCTATATAAAGTACAATAGTATCTCATATTGTATAAGATGGTATAAAATCACCCATTCTTCACTCAAAACTTCCACCAAAACTGGGTATTGATAGAGAAAGGATTACAGAGAGGGATGTATAAAAGGTCATTTGATATGGTCCTGAGTAATTGAAGACAACCTTTCTGAGAGATAAGTAAAGAATATTCTTTCTTTATTTTACTGTTGCAGGAATAATGCAGACAGAACAAATACAACTGATGGCCAAGACAGAATTGTAGATTAGGGATTTTGTGGCACTTGAGCTAAGTATATTAAATACTATAAAATGAAAATAGAAACTGTGCAGTGCCAGCTTAAGCCTACGCTAGATCCCATGCTTCACGTTAATTAAAACCTAGTGAAGTGGTAGCTTTGCTACCACTAAACACATTGTGTTTTGTTACACAGATTCTATTAAGTGTTAAAATGTTGAAAAGTATTAATAGCTTGGGATTTAAAACTCATTAACCATTACCCTATTGACCAGCTAAATAGAGTTTCTTAGCACTCTGCTGGGCCAGTACCCCTTCATTCTGCTGTGGAAAACTGGGATTGTTTGCTGACTCAGTGAAAAGTGTTTTGGAATGCTGGCAGAAATCAGTGGCTCACACAACTCAGATGCCTACTCACTAAAGGAGACCTCGTCAAACTATAGATACTGCCACTCTTTCAGAAAGTAAAAGCTGTTTTTTTCTGTCAAAATACATGTTTATGTTTACTGCCAGAAGACTTCTAAATTGTAACCTGGAAAAAGTGTGTTTGTCTGTTATTAGAAATGGAATTCTCCCTCAAAGTTGAGTCTTGTTATAAATCAACAATTCAACTGAGTTCTCAAAATGGTTAAGGTACCTAGTGTAGTGTGGATTGTGGCTTCATTGTATGTAAGTGGACCACTGAGTAATTTTGAAGACCTATTCTACAATATCACAATGCTGACTGTTCCCAAATAAAACTTGGCAGCTTCTGATGATTTCTCTGTGAGATGTGATGAACTGCAGCATTAATATGCATATGTAGTGAGTAAGATATTTTGTCTCAAGCACTTCTGAGTAAAATCCTTGGAACACCACCAGTTCCAAATCAGCCTCTGGTTTGGTTTTGACTTGCACCACTTAAACTTTTCTGTTAAACATCAGTCAGTTAAAGGCAAAAATATGTGCAGACTGCACTAAGTAACCGTCTCTGAGTTACAGATGATTATGGTTCACATATTGCCTCTTTTAACCTGGAGAGTCTTTTTATACCTCAAGAATAAAACTGTTTAGATAAAGGTTAGTCTGAAAAGCAAACATAAATTAAATATACTGAAACCTCTTCTTCTCTAGCATGTCCTGTCTGTCCTAACCAGTTACCATAATTTAAAAAAAAAAAAAAATTGAAATTATGCATCTTTTATTATTTTCCACTAGGAAGATGAATCAGAATCTACAAAAAAATTGTTATTTGCAACCATGCAGAGAAAGATTTAACTTCTGTTTTCCTGGAACTGAATTATTCTTCTGTCTTTATTTTGTGGAGTTTTTGATTTTATTTCTGCATGTTATAAATAAATTTACCCAAGTACTGCTGAGCTAAGCAGAGCATTATGAGTAATCTTACCGAAGGAAAACATGAACTGACAAAACACATTCAAGAGACCTCAGCTATGTATATCCTTATCTTTTCACATTCTTCTCTTTATATTTCCTTAGATCATAGATGAAGAAGAAACACAGTTCATGAGTAATTGTCCGGTTGCTGTTACTGAAAGCACACCTAGACGAAGGACACGCATTCAAGTGTTTTGGACGGCTCCTCCTGCTGGGACAGGCTGTGTAATTCTGAAGTAAGTATTTTAAGGCATATTGAACTAACTATAAAAGTAAAATTCAATTAATAGTAAGTCAAGTATTTATTAAGAACTTCTGAAGTTCATAGATGCTGTTTTTCTCCTTTGACACACTTGACCAAGGGTAGTAGTTGCGAAGTTA
The DNA here is from genome assembly GCA_013396675.1 of Eubucco bourcierii. Lineage (NCBI taxonomy): Eukaryota > Metazoa > Chordata > Aves > Piciformes > Ramphastidae > Eubucco > Eubucco bourcierii. The sequence continues at coordinate 356,132 of VWZE01018578.1, forward strand.
AATGTTAGCAACTTAAAGCCCAACTATTCAGAAGTTACTGCAAGTTGTCTTCTACTACTGCTGAATTGGTAACCCTAATCGAACTTGGTAGGTTTTAGCTATTTCACCTAAATATCTTAAAGTTCCAAATATTTAAGATCAACATTGGATGCATCTGGTTGAGATTTGGGTAAAACCCCCTTGATCTTAGTTGATATGATTAATAGGAATGTTCTGTAGAGTCAGAACTTTTAAATAGACCTTTATCAGTAAAAACATATGTTTGTTTGGAGGCGAATATCTTCCTTTCAGAACTGTTGGTTGTTTTCTGATGTTTTCCTGTTATTTCTGCAATCTACTTCTGAAATGCGTATTCATACATTTAAGCAGTAGACAAAGGTAACATGAGGTGCTGTAGTGGAGGGGTAATTAATTACTGTGAGATTATACTTTTAAAATAAATTAATATTGTTTATTAAGATTAAATATTCAGAACTCGTGTCACCCCGATCACTAATAATAATCTGTTCTTTGTATCAATCATAGAAACTTTATATACAGGTTTTAAGAGGATCTAGAAATAACTAGCAAAGATATACATTAATTGAACTTGATTGAACTGGAAGAGAAGGCTTTGTGCAGTTAGTGTACCGCTTGTAGTCAGTACACTGCTTGTTCACTAGGTGGACTCAAGGAGCTCCTTTCTGCTTATGGTAGAAGGCAGTGGTGAATTACAAGAGGCTTTAAGTATTTACTCACAAAAATATTATCTGACAGTACCCAAACGGTTTCAGGGAATTCTTGTCATCCACTGAGATTTCTGGTTCTTCCCAGGCTGCTGGGGAAAGGAGGCAGACAATCTCTGACCTGGTACTGGTTTCCTGTAGATGATCTATGTATCTCCAGGACTTCCCGTCTTGGCAGGAGGCTTTCAGGTGCAGGCAGGATGTCTTGTTATGTGCAGTCTCAGTACGGTGTCACACTGGCTATCAAGGCTGATCATGGAGGCTTTTAGAGCCTGATCCTGGTCGCTGGAGTTCCACACAGCTCAGGATGCAATAAGGTAGTAAGCAAGCACGTATACAATAGAAGAGCACACATATAATGGTGGAGCACATGTTGTGCTCCCTGCTCTGCTCCCTTTATCCACACAGCCTGAGACTAATGAGCATTTGGACACAGAACAGCCAATCAGAATGGCAGTTAGCCAAGCTTGACCATATTAGGTGAAGCCATAGGCTTGCTTTACCCTTTTTAGGGCAGAACACAGGCCTTGCACAAGGCATTCACAACCTGAACATGCATACCTTGCCTACTTCAGGCTGCAAAGGGCCAGGGTCCCCAGACTCAGTGGCTCCAGGTTATTTGTCCTCTTTCCTGCAGTTGCTTCTCCCCAAAACAGAGACAGGGAGAGCAGAAAAACATGCCTGGGCAAACCAGGACCATGTACAAGCCTATTTTGACCTGCTTAGGCCTACCACGACAGGTGCACTTTGCAGTAGGGCCACTCATTTGTCTGTAGAACTTTTTTACATCAAAGGAAACTACTGGAGAAGCATTGTTCTGTCTCTTAAGGTTTTGCTTGTCATAGTTAATAGGACAGATTGGTCAAGTGTATAGACAACTGTGATTTCTTTGCTTGCTTTGAATCTATGTCTAGGATAAGCTTTTGCAGTTGCTAAGATGCTCCCTGCAGTAGATGAAAGATTTTATGTCTTATCTGTACTGGGGATGCCTTTAAAGACAAAATACCTCTAGACTTTCAAGAAAATGCTAGCACAAATGTGGTGCTGAGGATAATTCAGGCTAAATCAGGAAACTGTGTTTCTAAAATTGCAACCAATTTCTAAACAGGCTGCAAAATTGCCACCAGCAGAACTGGTCTATAGCTGTTCTCCTCTCGCAGGACAAATACCCTCCTCTTCCACATCTATGAGGGTGATCTAGCCCCAACCCTGACACTGGCTGTGGAATACTCTCTAGTCTTGGGCAGTGTGCTTCTACCTGCTTCCTCTCAATATCAATAAAATCACTTTGTTTCAGACCATCTGTTTTAATGTGCACTGAAGGAGTTCAGAAACACACTATTTTTTTAAGCTCAGGACAGATAAGTGTACATTGCATTGCAGTAAAAATGTGAAACCTGCTGCTTGCTGGCTGCTGAGGCAGGCAGTGTTAGAGTTTATATATATGGAGCTTTATGAGAGCTCCTTCAGCAATCAGGAAGATTCTTTCAGTGTTGCTGAGCTGTTTATCAGTAAAGATATTTACGTCTCCCCTCAGTACTGCTTCCCTCTTAGCTGCATGGCAAATACTCCTTAAAGCACTTACTACTTCAGTAGTGTAATAGTAAGGTGATGATGTTTTATACACAGTTTTAAAGAGACAAGGTGCTATACCATAACACAGGCTGATGGATTTTTTTTTTTCATTACTGTAATGAATAGAATGGGCATTAAAAAAAAAAGCCCCAAAACAAAGCAAAAAAAAAACCCCAACCTAAAAAACAACCATACAAAAAACAAACCCAAAACAAAACCCTACAACAATAAACCCAGCAACTATGCTTTTCTTACTGAAACTTAGACATCTGTGGCTGAAGTGGGTTCAGGGGGCTGCCTAGGGCCTGTCAGCAAAAGAATGTGATAAAATACCACCAACTGCAAGAACCTTGATGAATATTTCTTCTCGCTCTTGGTTGTCATACTGGTTGTTCAATAGTGTTGTTTACAGTCAGGTGCTTGCCTTAGTAACTTAACTCGAGAGGCTTCAAAAAGTAACATAGAATTGCCTTGAAAAATGACCAGTAGCATATAACCTTCTCAGCCTGATGGCAAGGTGCATCAGTACTAAGTACCAAGGTAAAAGGGAAATGCCAGTATAGATTTAGGTTAGCTGACTGGCACCAGCGTCTAAAATTTGTTTGGGTGCTAAAATGTTTTAGAATGTGAAGTTCAAAGGGAAGGGAAAAGTTTTGGTATTATGACCCCTTATTTACTGTGGGTTGCTGGTGTCTCAAGCGTACATCTTCTGCTGACATTGAAAGAAAGTTGTTAGGCACTTTCTGGTAAACATGTGAAAAATAAAAACTTGGTCCCAGTGGTTGCTTTATTGACCTCAAAGGGTAAATAACTTCTCCGTTCCTGAGAACAATTCAAAGAAATAACGAACCAGTCATCATTATGAGTTGCTGATGCCGCAAATGAACATTATATCGTGGTAGTAGTTTGTGCTGCAGTGCAGTTCTGAATGGCACCATACATAGCAATCATTGGTATGGTTTTGGCATTAAAAACATTTACATTTTTTCTTTTGTACGTAAAGCTTTGACCACAGCTGAATTAGTTTACAGTCAGCATTCTTTTTAAACTTTCTTTATGGTCAGCTCCATAGAACAGCACAGAAATGTTGGATGGAGTTTTAAAAATCATTGTGTCATTTGTGAAAGCTTTAATGATATGATGAAACCAGAAGTCTAAAAGCAGTTATTATTTGAAATAGTTGGCCAAAGTCATCATGGAAAAATTCAGAAACCTTGAATTTTAAAGGAAACAAAAGCCCTCTGCATTTGTCTTTCTCTGTGTATAATGGAGTTGGTTTGGTTTTTTTTATTATTATTATCAATACTATGCGTGTTTCAGTCTTCAGAGACTATCCAAAGATTTTTCAAAAGAATTTTCAAAACAGAATGGACTCTGTGCCTAGTCTGCTGACTTCAATATATTGCAATATATTCCTACCGACCTGGAGAGACTGGAAGGTGGGGCCTATGTCTTACATAACTGCAAAAGGCCTTAGAGAAAGTGCTTCCACTGGAGCATCTGCTGGTTTTCATAAAAGTTGCATTTCCTTGTGTTCAGCTTCTGATCCACTTAACTTCCTTCATCCTGCTATCAAATACTTCTCTCATTGGCTTTTTTAGTTTTTGTCTTTGTGCAAATAATTCCCCTTATCTAAAAGTAAGACATTATGTTTAACATTAATTACAGCTTGCTGCTCTCTGTGATCAGTAACTTGTTCTCTATTCCGTCATTCAAGCTTTTAATGAAAACACTGATTCATATATAATCATCCTGAACTTGAAGTCCTTCAGCGAGTTCCAGATGAGTTCTAAACATATGAAAAAGCAAATTAGTTTGTTTTAAATATAGGAACATCGCTGACTTAAAAAATCCTTCCACCTAATTCTGATGTAATCGATCTGTAAGCATTTAAAATGAAACTTTGCAAAAATCTGCTAGTTTGATGTACCTGTATATATACAAATCTAAAAAGATGTACAAAAAATGAAGAATCCTCAAAGATTTATTACATCTGTTTACATATCCTGGAGAGAAAATGCAAAAATGTTTAAGACACATAAGGAGGAAAGTTCTTTGAAGAATATTGCATTGAAATCTGATTTTGTCTGAATTTTGCTCCCAGTAACTGGGGAAATAAAACAGTAATCTGCGTTCTGTCTGGCTAGGTCTCTACTAGAGTCTGTGCTTTTATAAATTTCAAGGAAAGGAATGAAAAAAAACACTCCATAATTTACTTGTTTACTGTTTGTAAATGAAAATCATTGTTAATTTACAGCCTGACAGCTGTAGAACATTTGCAGTTCGGCAGCAGCTGTCAGTAGCACTCCAGTTTATTTTACAAACAGATGTTTAATTTGACTTCAATGCCATTGTCAGTTACTGAGGGGAAACGGAGAGGAATGGAATAGAAATAATCATGAGAGTCATAATTCGATTACCTTTCAAAACATGAAGCAGAGTCACTATTGATGCCATCAAAAATGCATTGATTTTTCATTACTGAATGTTTTAATTTTTTTTTTTTTTTCCTAACCACATGAACTGAAATAAAGCTTTCTGAATCCATGGTTAACTCATATTAAGTGATTTGTGTTATGTCAGTAACTGAAGGCTTTATTTTAATGGAACAGGCTTTTTTTTTTTTTTAAAGTATTTATTAATCAAAACATCATACTATTTCTACAGATAGTTTTAATAGAGACCAAAAAAACCCCAAAAAAACTAAGGCACCAGTGAGCCCACTGTCATGCAAACATATACTACAGTAAACAACATGAATGCCCTCATTTGACATCAACAGCAGTGAAGGGTGAATTTGGCCTAGGAATGATGAAATGAGGTCATTAATAAGCTGAGTAACATAATGTGAGTTTTTAATTTTATGACCAATGATTTTATTCAGTATGTGCCCATAAAATGTGCCATTAGAATACCTCAACAAGATCCTCTGTTAGTCAAAATACCTGTAGACCCAGAGAAGAGAATTGAAAGGGTTCACGACGCTACAAAACTCTGTTAGTTCTTACATGTTACGAAACCTAACTTTCATTAGTCATAAATGTGGCACATCATACTGGTCATTTGCTCCTTCATAGTACAACCTGTTCTGCTATTTCAAGACTATGTGTCTCTGAGGGCATTAAAATGCCTGCAGTTAAGAAACTGTGTTGGGTGTACTGTTTTGTATAACATCTTCTATGGTAGCAATTTTTTTTTCCCTAACATACTGAGCTCACTATTTGCTGAACTTTCTGCATGTCCACAAAAATCTAGAACAGCTCTGCATAGCACATTTTACAGTTAAAATTTCAAGCACAGCTATGTTTCAGTATGGAAGGCAAACAGCTGAGTTAACAAAGTGTCAGATTCTGCCTTACTTATATTGAATAGTATTTACATTCTCATGTAGATTTAAATATATTAACTGGAGCCTCTCTAAATGATGTATTATGTAAACAAAGGATCTCAGAACCTGAACATGGTGTTTATCCTGATTGTTCGTTTGTGTTTTTCATACAAAGCACCACAAAATCAATTCTGATTTGTTCCTTAAAGGATCAGCTACAAGTATTATTGCAATTCTTAAGAAATTATGAAAGGCAAAAAGCTATATAAAGGGAACTGTTCATTGTGTAAAGTGGCTGTTGAATTGATTCTTACTGTGTTTCTACTTGTATGATTTGCCAATTTTTTTTTTTTTGAGGTGATTTGTGAAAATTTCGAAATATTAAATTCAACCAATAACTTCATGGGCCATTCCTTACTTTTCTTTGCACTAATCAGGTACCCACTTTTTCTGACTGTTCTGCTTCAATAGGCATGCTTTAATTGTCTATGCTATCTGAACTGCAGCAGTCTGGATGCTTTTTGCACCGCTCTCCTGAAAAAAAATGGATTTATTGCTCAGTCAGTTCACTGGTTCAGCAGAATATAGTTTGAAGTCTTGTGCTGCACCAGAAAGCATATTTGATTTCTTTAATGGTTTCTGGGCTTTCATTTGCTGCAGAAAGGATAGGTTTGCATATGTAAGGGCTTGTGTCTAGAGGAGGAATCAGCTCTGTTCATCTGGAGGATAATGAGCTTTACACACACTGACTGCACAGTGTGTGTAGCCTGGTGATACCTTTAATATCTATCAACAGCTCATTGAAGTTCTACAGATTGCCTGTCTTAATGTTTCTTCCTATAGATTTCTTTGAAAATGGAATATACACTTGTGTGTACAGAAGGAAAAAAAAAAAAAAGGTGTGCTCTCTCACGATGCAGTTGCCTTACACTTGTTTGCTCAAGTGGATGTACAATGAGACAAGGAACTTGCGTACCCAGTAGACAAATGTTCCACATTGCAGATGATGCCATGGGTTGAGGTACCACCATTTCATGATGGTTCAGAGAGAAATGATCTTGTTAATTTGAGTTAATATAAATAAATATTTTTAATAAATCATGGTCAAAACATTGATTTCCATACAGTGAAAAATGCAAATAGCTTTTCGTTTCTGTTCTTCCCATTTTGTAATAGTAGTGTTTTGTATTTCTGCCATACAGAGTTCTGCTCACAAAGTACTATGTTCAGGCAACTAGCTCAAACTAAGCTAAACTCGTGCAGCCACTTAGCTCAGTAAGAATAGAGTTTTATGTACTGTCCTTTGTAATTTTCTAGTTTTCCAGTGGCTGCTCATGCATCAAAAGAAATTCAGGCTGTGATTTTCTTCTGTTTAAGTGAAACTGAAGTTGGTAATTGATTTCAGTAGATCAGTCAGTTCTCAACAGATTGTCATCTCACAATCAACAGTAACATAAGATTGTATGGCATATCTAGGGTTTCAAAACACCTTCAACATCAGTGCATCTGATAATTGTATGTCTTTAATTTTCAAAGCAAGCATTTCTTTCTGTCTGTGTAAATGCTTGGTGACATCAAATGACTGCCTGCTATATAAAACAAAGTCAGATATGTATACCTTATGCTTTTGTCTTGAAAATCTAATTTGTTTTCCATTTCAGTTTCACAGTCTAAACCAGCTTTTGGGAAAGTTTTAAATTTCACTGCTTGTGTGTCAATCTCAAAATCATAATCAATTTGCCTATTCCCCATACACATCTTAAAGAGGACCCCTGCTCGTTTCTACAATATCTGAACCCATGCTCTGTTTCCTCACATTCCTCTAATTGCACTTGGTGTATCTCTATCCACTTTAAAGTGTCTCTTTCAGAGCTTCTAATGAAGTTAAAAATCTAATTAATTGCGCTTTTGTTCAAAGTAACACTTGGAATGGATGGATTCCAGTCTATGCCTTCTTCTCAAAGCTGCTAATATGAAGGGTAATTTATCATCTTAATCCTTTCTATTACTGCTTACTACTGTTCACAGTGCTCTTTCAACAGTTCCATTCATGTGTTCTCCTTGTCATGATGATTGAGGGAAGTACAGACTGTGTAGCTTTTGCTTAATTCCTAGTCCCTTAAGCATGATAGTGTTCACCTCTTCCGTGAAATGATGACCTTTATCTGGGTCAGCAAGACTTGAGGAGCCCCACAGAGGCTACAGGCTTCGTGATACTGATGGGTTTTTTTTTTTTCCTATCCCTACTGCTGCATGCTGGTTTGTTGAAAAGGCTTCAAACCACCTCGAGAAGAAATCAGTCACTTCCAAGGAGTGTAATGATCTCTCAGACTCTTTTGGAGAGCTAATTCATGTAATCTGTATGTAATCACATCCACATTCTGACAACCCATTGCTGTAGGAAGGAGGTAGAGAGATGAGTAGACTTTGTTCTTGCTCTTTCTGGGCATATGTGGGAAAATTTTTGATCCATTTCCTAACACCTATTTCTGTACCTTACAGCGTTGCTATTTCCTTAACCCTAAGAGTGGTTTTCTCTTTTTTCATGTAATCTCCCTGGCAGTTCTTGTTTCTCAATTCCTATTCTTGGTCCTTTTGTCTTGCTGTGCTGTAGTAATAGCCATTACTATTTATTTCATATGTTGAAGATATGCTGCTGTTTAAGCTGCAAAATATCTCTTATCTTCCCATTCAGCTTCTTTATTCCTATTTCTTTGAACCCTCAACCATCTAATTCACAACTGATCCCCATGTCAATTCCCATGCTTATAAATATCTGTTGCACTTGTTCCTTATTCCAGCCTTTATCTTCTCCTAACCTAGGCAAACATCCAGTATCATATTTGTTTCTCACAATAACCCAAATCAGGTAAAACTGCCACTGACCCAGCCTTTGTGGTCTTCAAACTTCAAGGTTTACTGTAGCTGACTTGATTAGCATGTTCCTTGTGTGCTGTCCTATTCAGGTTCAAGGCATGCATACCCTGGGCACCATTTTCATCAATATGCTTTGAAATACCACTAGTGAACCAAACTGGAATTGAACTGTAACTTTGTACTGAAATCCTTTGAGATCTTCCTCCATCCCATATATAGGTGCTCTTTGTAAATGATTGGGCATTGACCTTCTGTTCCCCTCTTGGGTGGGGCATGTTAAAAGATACCAGATTACTGAACATTTCTGAGGTTGGTCTGTGCTTCAGTAACATTCATGTCCAAAGAAGGGAGCTCTGTGCTTCCTGTCAGTGATGCTGCCAGAATAGGCTTTAAAGGAGACAGCTTATTTCCATCGTGATAGACGTCGTACCTGTGATTACTTCATTTTTGCGTTGTCCAAGAAGCTGCTAAGCATTCCCAGACTGAAGAGCACAGTTCTGGTATTGATGTTGTTATATATTGATAGGTTACTGGGGCTACCTTAGGTTTTTTTGATCTTACAGCAAAACTGCTACTGATGTTACTGATGTGGCAGCTCATCAGACACAAGAAGGTTGTACTGAATTTGATATTTTTAGAGCTGAAGCCCACAGAGCAAAACCCCTGCTATACAGGTTCCCTGACATTGCATTCTCCAGAAATCTATGCACCAAAGTTTTGCAACAAGTCCATGCTACAAATAATTTTTGCAAGAAAAGTCATTGCATAAAGTGTAGAACAGTTTCGTTGATGATTCAGATGGTACGGTCTTTCAGTGTTTCTGAAATACAAGTTGAATGTGCCTTCTTCCTCTATGCCATCCCTCCAGAATGAAGAAAAACAAAAAAAGGAAAAGTTACACAGTTCAACTCTTTTATCTTTGTTTGTTTGTTCTTTTCTTTCATTTTTCTGCACTCATGTCATTTAGCATAAACAACCAGTATCTCTTGGCATTATCTGTCTGCCTTTTCAGTAGCTGCAGCCTCAGCTGTCAGAGAAAGCTCTTAGAAAAGCCCAGGCAGACGAGATTCAGTTGTTACAGCTATTAATTCTTGAAAGCTGAAGCGAGTGTCACAGCTACACTAAGGAAATGGCAAACCTCTTCATCTGACAACTTCACATTCAGTTCCAGTGGATTTGTGGTGTCAGACTTAGCCTCAATTACTGAAGATACTGTGTCAAAATTAAACTTCCCTAGGCAAATACATTCATGATATTTAAGGTCTCTTTTAAGAAATAGCATTAAACATTTTAATATCAAATCAGGTTAGCTTAGTTTCAGTGGGTGTTAATTTATTCTGTTAATTGTGGCTTTTTAACCTTGAGGCTTCAGTCAACTGAAATGAAGTGCAGATTTTTCTGGATTTGAAAACATAAAATACTTTATTCCAGTTTGGGTTTCTGCTCCTGAAAACCCAGTAACTATTATTTTCCAAGTAGATGGACCTGGTTAGGACATTACTTTTGACATGCCATTTTTGTCTGTACAAGCAAATAATAAATTCATTAAAATATAACTTCAGTATATTGCTAGTCAACACCTCTTCCAAAACAGTAATTGAGGAATGAGCTTTGAATTTTTTTTTTTTAAATTGTCTAGAAATTCTCTTACTTTCTTCCTGGATCTCCTAAAATTACTATTAAGTTTTATATGTTGGGGTTTTTTTGTTGTTTGTTTTTTTTCCTGAAGTTTTGGGGATTTTTGTTCAGGCTTCGTTAACTGGACACTCATGCAGATGTTTAACTTTTGCTTTTTTAAATACCATGCTTAAAAAAGAGGAAAAAAGGATTTAGTTTGTGGGTTTTTTTTTTTTAGTGCCCCCTAATCTGGAGTTGGGGAAGGTGGCTCAAGAAGATGGAAGAATGTATTTAAAATATAAAGATCAAATTAAATGCTGTAAAAGAGCAAATATGCTTTTAAAGTTATTATTTTTGTGTCATGACTGTCCACACTGACCATCCAATAATGGCAGAACCAACATAAGTCAAGTGGTGACAGAAGACGCTTGAGGACTGGTGAAGAGTAGTACACATGGGAGGGTTTGAAATACCACAGCCTGGCATAGCAGATAAAGCAGGATACAGACCAAAAATGTGGGGCATAGTTGGCTCTTCTTTTTGCTTCTCCTGACTACTCAGGGGAATTAAGAGTTTGAATTCCCTGCACAAGCAGGTGTGTGTCATACAAGTTGTATAGACTTTTTAAGGAGAAATAAAACAGTGCTTTGTGAGTTGTGGTGCTTTGATTTGATTTGATTTTAGTATTTGTTAGTTCTTTGCATCACAAGCTAGCTCAGTGAATGTAGCTACCAGGCAGTGTAGCTTTGGGCTCGCTAGCTTGGTGAAAACTACACTCCCACTTTCAAAAGATTGTTTCCATCTACTAAACAAAACTGGCATTCAAATAATATCATTCAGCCATCCAGTCATGCCCAATCTCTTCTGATTTTTCTTTACATTATAAATTATAATGCTTAGGACTGAAATCTGATACTTCCTACAGAATTGGTGAGTAGCAAAATACTTGGTGAAGATACAGCATATGAGTAGCAACAGACCTTAAGCAGTGTGAGGTTTTCTCTAGAGTCCCTGGCAAAGTCGTTTTTTCATCTTGTTTTGCCTTTGGTGGGGCTTGTTAGTGTTTGGGGGTTTCATTAGGGTTTTGTGTTACTTTTCATTATTTTCAAGTAATAGGTGTAGTGTACCTGTCAGAAATTATTTTGTCAGGTGTGAGGGCTTTTTTTTCCTCAAGATTTTAGATTTAATATTTATGTTTTGTGGCTATTCAAGCAAAGAACAGAGAGATTTTGTGAGGACAAATGCAAGTTAGCAGTGTATATAATTGTGTTTTTAACTTAGAGCTCTCTGTTGTTTTATTTATGATGGCCAACCAGCCCTGAAGTCGGTGAGCTCCCATGTATGTGCATAACGGTAGACCCAAGTATGATATGAAGGGCAACCAAGAGCATTTTGAAGCCACAGCAGATTTGTAAGACAAGTTTAGAGTTCTTTGCTCTTGCTGTGGGGTTTCTCCAATTATATTTTTCAGGCAGTACTAGTGAAATGTTGAAAAATAAACTTGAGGAAGAATGTTCTGGTGTATATGCATGCACTGAATTTTTTAGAAGTGAGCAACTTTTGTTGTTTTTCATCTGACTAAGCTAGTAGAGAGAAGCCGCTCATACCGTGCAGGGATGTAAATTTTGTATTGCGGTGACACTGATAAACTTCACATTAATATTCATGTACTCTATCCAACACTGAGTGTGGTTGGTTTGCTCAAACCATGTTAACATGCTTAAAAACAAACAAACCCAACAAACCCACAATAAAAACCTCACCATCTGTGTTAGCATCTAAGTTAGGCATCGAGGAAGAAATAATTTCATGCAAGTTTTCAATAGTCTTGACCCTTTTCAATGATGGCGGATGACAAACTTAGATTCTAGTGTAGATGGAGCTTGCTTTTTGGTGAGACTGAACAGTTTCCTAGTTGAAAATTATCTTGAAGAATATAGTTATCAAATAACCTACTAGTGTAAAAATTGCTGGACATCTAATGGCTGAAGGGTTCTATATGCTTTCAGAGGAATTGAGTTAGTTGTTTATTTATTAAAGAAGACTTCTAAATATTAGAGAAATAAACATTTTTGGTAAACTTTTGGAAGTTTGGATTTTTCCTGACCTTGTAAGTGCTTGGCAGAAATGTAGGCTTGTTTTTTAATAAGATGACACAGAAGGAGATATAGTTAGAACATCTTAAATGATGCATTGGAAATACAAAATCAGCTAGCATAGAATTTAGAAAGTCCTTCTCTCCATGTGACAACAAAACCAAAAAAAGCAAAGGAATGTAACTCCCTGTTAATTTTTCTTAGTAGCTCTCTGAGGTAGGGAACAACTTGGAATAATGTAATCAGTATAATAAAAAAAAAAAAATATTTTGATGGCACAAGATCAAGACAAGGTTAAGTCATAAAAGTTTCCTATCTGCAATTCAGTAGTTTATGTTTTTCAATATCCAAGTGAAACTTAGGATCTCCTCATCAGCTGTGGCAAAAACCTGTTTTATTAAAATGTAACTCTTAATATTGTACTTAATGGGTTTGATGTAAGCTTAAAATATGTCATAGGAACAATTCTTATGGATGCTCTTCCTTACTTCTTTTGTCACATCATTACACCCACGGAGGCAATTTAAAACAAGAGTATTTCTGTTGGTGCTAGGGTTTGACAAAAAGAGTAAGGAAGATGATCTAAAACTGTTTCTGTGGAAGAAAGGGGAAAAAAAAAACCCAACAACTACTCTATTTCTGGTATGATCTGGAGGATTCCCAAGGCTGCTCTAAATTTTTATGTTTTGTGACATTTCCTGTTTCTTAATATCCCAAATGCAATTTATGTGTCTTTGGTGGAGCGTTTCACAGCAGGATATTATAATTATTGTGAAATTGTGCTGGAGAGGGACCTGATTATTCCAGGGAAGTCTTTCAGGGCAGGTCTTGCCCCCCCACCCCACCCCGTGCTCAGGTATGATCTGACCTTCCTGAGACAGGACAGACTGTGACCTGCTTGAATCCAACCTACAACATTCTGAAGTAGTATTGTCAAAACAATTATTAGAGAAGCTATGAGAGATGCCTTGATTTTTTTTCTCAGAGACCTACAGAACAGAAATAACAAATAACACTTTAGGGAAGCATGTGTTTGAAAAACCATGATTGGTGGTGTATCAAAAGTTGTGTGTGTTTCTTTGAGGCTGTGTGAGAGCATTGACTCTCAGTTGCCAAAAAGGCTTTAAATTATCTTTGTTTTGAATGAGAAGACTGGAGAAACTAAGATAGCAAGTCAGTGCCACAGTCTGCTCATTAGGCTCATATTCTTGCTGGTTGTTATTTTGGTGGCTTTGTTTATTTTTCCCACTTTGGTTTCTTGATAGAAACTCTGGAAAAGATTTCTCAGAAAACTTTCATTCTGCTTCTCACATACTTGGTCAGTCTGTTTTGGCAGCTTTTAAATTGTCCCATGGCAGTTCTTATATTAATAAAAGATGTATTTAACTGACTCTGCATTTCATTTGGTTTCTATCATTTGCTACAGGCTCTTATTTATCCCTAGTGTAAACACTCTTCTATAAAAATGAAGCCTAGGAGTTCCCCTTCACCAAATACTGGCAGATGATGCCATTTTTGTAAAAAAACAATCTTGCTGTTTCGTTTCACAATGGTTTTTCATAGTTGTGGTTACTTGCTTGTATTGTCTTTTCCCACATCTTCCTGTAGAAGATGTCAACCCTAAGGATGAGAGTGAGCTGTAGTTCCAGCATTCTTTCCAGTTTGACATAGCGTTAAGAAGTTTACAAAACTCATTCTTTCTCCTGGCTGCTTTATGATCTGAAATGAAGGATCACAGGAAGTCAGGGGTTGGAAGGGACCCAAAGAGATCATCAAGATCAAATATTCCTTCATATCCTACTCTGACCTTGTATCCTGGCAAAGAAAGCAAAGCAAATTTGTGATTTCTGATAAGCATAGTAAACTTGTGTCTCATTTCTGATAATTTTATGGGGTGGGACATTGTCAAAGAAAGGTTGGCATCACTGCAACAACTTCTAAACATATGTAGTCTTATTTTTCTTCTCTCTGCAATGGGTATGAGTGGGCAGTAACTCTAGTAAGATCAAGATAAGTATTTGCCTGTAAAGTTGAGGTAAGACAAGAATCTGACCCTTGTTATTTAGAATTTAAAATACAAGTACTGGTAAAAAATGTTTCTAGGAAAAGATGCTGTCTTTCCGGTAAACAAGAGTGACAAAGTATGGACTCCTCAGAAAACTCTGTCCAAAGGGTGTATTTGACTTTAACTAAATTCTGTTTTCTTATAGAAACATGGTAAATTTTTACATGTGGATGAAGTTTTATAGTTAAAAAATAGTCAAAGAAGCTACAAGTGTTTATTTAGGACTGGAAGTGTTTACCTGAGCTGTTTGAACATATTTAGTAGTTTATTTTTGACATTTACCATACAATGGTTATGATACAGATGTGCAAGAACAACTTTATTTTGCTGCTGTGCTGATTTGAAGAGCTTTTATACAAAATTCAATTTATGGTCTCTCAGGTGGGAGGCTAAATATTAGCTAAATTTCAGCTATAAAAATAAAATTGCACAGTAATTCTACCTTTTCCTCACTGTCTCCCACTGAACTGGGGCTCATAAACTTAGATTTTGTTTGAACTACAAGTCTATAATGAAATATTCTAGATACAATTAATCTTAAGGAGACTTGTCTTTTGGAACCTTTGAACTGCTTTTAAAGACTTCAGCTTATGCTAGCTCTTTTTCTGACTCCTGTTTTTTATATTTACTTCCTCAGCATGCCATGTAATTTGCCTATAAACAGCTGCTTGCCTTAGCTGTGCTGCTTTTCTCAAATTGAATATAAGCTCAGTATTTTAGTGTAAGATTTGATTGAAATATTGAATATTCAGTTGACTGTAATGCATTTTCAAGAGCACAGCTCCTTACCATATGACTATGATCACTTCTCTAAAAGTAATAACATTTCAAGTTTCTGTAAAATGTAATGAAATTTCAGTGCAAGTTGGAATGAAGATCCCCTGTCGGTAGTCTTGCATTATGCATATACCTATTAGAAGAGGGAAATATTCCTAGGTTTAGCAGTCCAGTTCTGCCCTTCTGTTACTTTATCATTATGTATTTTCTTCTTCCTTTAAGCAATAAATATATTTTTAAACTCTTTTTTTTTGTTCTTTGTAGAGCCAGTATTGTGCAGAAGCGCATAATTTATTTTCAAGATGAGGGTTCTCTCACCAAAAAAATTTGCGAACAAGGTAAGGTAAAGTAAAGCATCTTTCAGACCTTCTTTTTGTGTTCTGTGTATTTCTCTTGATTTGTTTTATTAAACTAAGACGTTGATACCTCGAACAGTTTCATCCAGGTTCAAATGTGGGATATCCTATTCAGTTATGGTTTTCCTTATATATGGCTCCTCATATAATCTTTCTAGCCTGTCCTTATATGTGGTATTTACACCTTTTTAAATGGTCTTAGTGTGACACTCATTTCTCTCCAGAGTACTTATTTTATTAAATCCTTGACTATTTCATCCTTTCCTAAACCTAAGCATTGCAGTTGGCTATTGTGTCCTATTGAAAAATATAGACTATATGCTGGATGAGCAGTGGCTTGAGAGCAGTCTTAAGGAGAAGGACTTGAGGGTGTCAGTTGATAAAAAAACTCAACATAAACCAGCCATGTGTACTTGGAGCCCAGGAAGCCAACTGTGTCCTGGGCTGTAGCAAACAAAATGTGACCAGCAGGATGAAGCAGGTGATTCTGCCCCTCTGCTCTGCTCTTGAGACCCTACCTGGAGTGCTGTGTCCAGTTCTGGTGCACCCAGCATAAGAGGGACATTGAACTACTGGAGTGAGTCCAGAGGATGGCCACGAAGATGATCAGAGGGCTGGGCCACCTCCCTATAGGGACAGGCTGCAAGATTTGAGGCTGTTCAGCCTCAAGAAAAGAAGGTTCCAAGGGCACCTTATAATGACCTTCCAGTAACTGAAGGGGGCTTACAAGAAAGCTGGGAAGGGACTTTTTACAAGCTCTTGTAGTGATTGGACAAGAGGGAATGACTTTAAGCCTGAAGGAGGGAGATTTAGATGGGAAATTATGAAGAAATTCTTTACAGTGAGGGCGGCGAGATGCTGGAACAGGTTGCCTAGGGAGGTCATGAATGCCCCCTTCCTGAACATGTTCAGTGACAGGTTGGATAAGGCCATGAGCGACCTGGTCTAGTGGAAGGTGTCCATGTTCATGGCAAGGAGGTTGGAACTAGATGATTTTTTGAGATCATTCCCAACCTAAATCATTTTATGAGTCTTTGAATTTATACAGTTTGGCCATTCACAAATTTCAAACCTGTTGTGTTGCGAGGTCACCAAGGTTTTGTCCATATTACAGAAAAAACAGAAAGAAACTTGATTTGAATGTCAAGAAGACTTAAGACAGTTGTGTCTTCTTTAAAAATGTAGATTTAAATAAATATATCCAGTTACAAATAAGAATCTTTAAGTACTTGGATCTGCTTTAATCTAGTATAGCCCAACTTAAAAGTAAGCAAGGAAAAGAAGAGTTTAACTCAGATTTATTTACTGGAGTATGTATTATGGCATATTTGCTGTCATCTGTTAGACTTTGAGTTGTAATCATTATGAATGAACACTTTGCTGTTTTTCAGACTCAGCCTCAGAAGGTGTGACTGACAAACCAATTCTAGATTGTTGTGCCTGTGGCACTGCCAAATACAGATTAACTTTTTATGGAAACTGGTCAGAAAAAACACACCCCAAAGATTTTCCACGTGAGTATCATTCTTTTACTGTTGTTGTACTGTCCTAGGGAATGCAAAGAAGGTTGGAGCTTGTGGTGTTGGTCTGGGGTGGCCTCTCCATGTAGGCACCACCTTGGCAGTCTTGAGAGCTAGGCAGGCTCCCTGCCAGACTGGCAAAACTGTCCTGATTGAGATCTCTTGCATCTACTTGTCCCCTGCCTTCACCATTACCTGTCTGCACAGAGCCTCCCTTCTCTCCAGCTGACTGCATGCAGTGAATGTGTAAGGCAGTGCACCCTCATGTGTAGCACAGGCTCACTCATGCCATGAGTTGCTCTGGAAGAGGCTGGGCTCTGGTTGCACAGACATCAGGTGTTCTTGATCTGTTTAAGACTGGGAGAATGAGGAGCTTTGGAGCATATGGAATGATTGATTACTGATTTTACTAAAGAGATAAAGGCACGCTAGTTGCTCTCTCAAGTGAAACATTCCTCTTTAGTAGGAACTATGTGGAATCTTCTCTTTCAATAGTTTCCCTAAGTGTCACTGTTTCAGGTATGACTTGTGAGATGGTTAGACCTATGTGCTAGGAAGAAAGAATGGGCAAAAGTAGTGGTCCTGTCTCTGGAGGTGAATGACAACATCCTCTGTGGTTTGACAAGGTGCCAGTGTATATTTAAGGAACAATTAGTAAATCTTAGATTGAGACACCATCTTCTGACACTCTGGTCTCTTCAGTTATTACCTAGGTAAGGAGATGGTTTAATTTTGGCAGCACTTCCCCCTCCTCCCCCCTCCCCCCACTTTCTCTCCCTCTTAGGGCTCAATTACTCATTAGCTTTAATGGTTAGGGTTCTGAGCAGCATTGTTTAATTGAAGGTGTCCTTGCTCATTGCAGGGAAGTTGGACTAGATTACATTTTAAGGTTCTTTCCACCCCAAACCATTCTGTGATTCTGTGACTGAAAAAAATCAAGCCTACTACAATTGAGAGCTCAGCAGAGGTACTTTGGCCCAAGTTTAGCACTAGGAAGGGCAGTTCAAGGCAGAAACAGAGTCATTGTTTGCTGTCTTGCTATGCCATCTCCTTTATTTATCTTTTCTGCTTTATAAACCTCTCTAGCTTTCCCCGC